>JAQQFT010000553.1:0-23664 GCA_029582265.1 Zoroaster sp. YZ-2022 | reverse complement strand
ATGTGTCCATGGGGGCCCGTTTGGGACAAATATTCCCAAATTTCAAAATATTGTTTTTCTAAAGGGGGAGAACCACGTTTAATTTGATATAAATTATGGGCCTTAAAAATTTTTTAAAATTATTCCCAATCCTAAAATGTTTTTTTGTAACACTGATAGTGTTGTATTGTTTGCGGTGAAACCGCTGCAAGTTGACCGTATTTTACAGATGGCTATGTGTCCAGGGAGGCCGTTTAAGGTAGGGAAATAATTATCCAAATTAAAAGTATGGTGTTTTTTTTAAAGGGGGGAGAACCACGTTTTAATTTTAGAAAAAATTTTTGACCCCCCTTAAAAATTTTTAAAAAGTTTTTCCCTAATCCTAGAAATTTTTTTTTTGTAACACTGTATAGTGTTTTTTTTTGCGGTAAAACCCGCTGCAAGTTGCCCGGTATTTCGAGGGCTTTTTCCATGGAGGCTTTTTAAATACGAAATAATTACCCAAAATTTCAAAAGTTTTGGGTTTTTCCCAAAGGGGAAAACCCTTCCCTTAATTTTTAGATAAAAAATTTCGGCCTTTGAAAACATTAAAAGTTTTTCCCCCAACCATAGAAAAATTTTTTTTAACCCCGTATAGTGTTGTATTTTTTTGGGAAAAACCAAAATTTGGGAAGGTATTTCAGAGGTTTGGTGTCCATGGAGGCCGTTTAAGGTACAAAAAATTATCCAAATTAAAAAGTATGGTTTTTTTTAAAAGGGGAAAACCCCAAAACCCCAATTTTAGATATAAAAAGACCTCCTTGAAAATTTTAAAAGTTATTCCCAACCCAGAAATTTTTTTTTTGTAACACGATAGTGTTGTATTTTTTGGGGGGGAAACCGCAGGCAATTTGGGGACGGTTTTTTCCAGAGGGCTATTTTCCATGGGGGCCCTTTAAGGTACGAAATAATTATCCAAATTAAAAGTTTTGGGTTTTTTTGAAAGGGAGAACCAAAACGCTTTAATTTAGATAAAAAATTTACGGGCCTTTTGGAAAACTTTGTTTTTCCCCAACCTAGAAATGTTTTTTTGTAACACTGTATAGGGGCCATTTTTGGGGTAAAACCCAGCTTTGGGGACGGTTTTTTAAGAGGCTTTTTCCATGGAGGCTGTTTAAAGGTACAAATAATTATCCAAATTCAAAAGTATGGTGTTTTTTCTGAAAGGGAAAACCCTACGCTTAATTTAGATATAAAATTTTTGACCCCCTTTGAAAATTTCGGGTTTTTCCCCAACCCCGAAATTTTTTTTTTGTAACACGATAGTGTTGTATTGTTTGCGGTGAAACCGCATGCAAGTTGCCCGGTATTTACAGAGGGCTATTTTTTCCATGGAGGCCTTTTAAATAACAAAATTATCCAAATTAAAAAGTTTTGGGGTTTTTTAAAAGGGGGAGAACCTACGCTTTAAAATATAAAATTATGGGCCTTTAAAAACATTAAAAGTTTTTCCCCAACCATAGAAATTTTTTTTTTTTGTAACACGGTATTGTGCTCTTTTTTTGCGGTGAAACAGCGAAGTTGACGGATTTTACAGATGGTTTGGGTGCCCATGGAGGCCGTTTAAACGAAATAATTACCCAAAATTAAAAAGTATGGTGTTTTTTAAAGGGGGAGAACCTACGCAATTTAGATATAAAATTATTGACCCCCCTTGAAAACCCAAAGTTTTTCCCCAAACCCCTAGAAATTTTTTTTTGTAACATTGCATAGTGTTGTATTTTTTGGGGGGAAACCGCAAAGTTGAGGGGTATTTTACAGAGGGCTATGGGGTCCATGGAGGCCGTTTTTTACGAAATAATTACCCAAAATTAAAAATTGGGTTTTTCTGAAAGGGGGAACCAGTTTTAATTTAGATATAAAATTATCGACCCCTTGAAAACCTTGTTTTTCCCCAACCTAAAAAATTTTTTTTTTTTTTTGGGCCACTTATAGTGTTGTATTTTTTGGGGGGGAAACCCGTGCAATTTGGGCCCGGTTTTTTTTACAGAGGGCTTTTTCCGGGGGGCCGTTTAAGGTAGGGGAAATAATTACCCAAAATTAAAAGTTTTGGGTTTTTCTGAAAGGGGAAAACCCCGTTTTAATTTAGATATAAAATTTTTGGCCCCTTTTGGGAAAAAATTTTTAAAAAGTTTTTCCCAAACCCTTAGAAATTTTTTTTTTTTGTAACACTGTATAGTGTTGTATTGTTTGGGGTAAAACCCCGCATAAATTGAGTTTTTTACAGGGGCTATTGTCCATGGGGGCCTTTTTAAAGGACGAAAAAAACCCCAAAATTTCCCAAAAGTTTTGGGTTTTTTTCTGAAAGGGAGAACCTACGTTTTAATTTAGAATAAAATTACCGACCCCCCTTAAAAACTTTAAAAGTTACCCCAACCTAGAAATTTTTTTTTTTTGTAACCCCGATAGTTTGTATTGTTTGCGGTGAAACCGCTAATTTGGGCCCGGTTTTTTAAACAGAGGGCGGGCGTGTCCATACTTTTTAAAGGACGAAATAATTACCCAAAATTAAAAAAGTTTTGGTTTTTTCAAAGGGAAACCCAAAATTAATTTAGATATAAATTATCACCTCCCTTAAAAATTTTTTGTTTTTCCCCAAAACCCTAAAAATTTTTTTTTTTTTTGTAACCCCGAAATAGTGTTGTTTGTTTGCGGTAAAACCGGGTTAATTTACGGTTTTTTTCAGAGGGCTGGGCCCAAAGGAGGCCGTTTAAGGTACGAAATAATTATCCAAATTAAAAGTATGGGTTTAAAAGGGGAGAACCTACGTTTTAATTTAGATAAAAATTTATCCCTTTGAAAATTTAAAAGTTTTTCCCCAAACCCCCAAAAATTTTTTTTTTTTGTAACACTTTAAGGGGATTGTTTGGGGTGAAACCGTTTGCAATTTGGGACGGTTTTTTACAGAGGGCTTGTGTCCATGGAGGCCTTTTAAAGGGAACAAAAATTATCCAAATTAAAAAGTATGGTTTTTTTCTGAAAGGGAGAACCAAAGCTTTTTAATTTATAAAATTATCGACCCCTTGAAAATTTGGGGTTATTTCCCCCCCAGAAATGTTTTTTTTGTAACACTTTATGTTGTATTGTTTGCGGTAAAACCCATGCAAGTTGAGGTTTTTTACAGAGGGTTATGTCCATGGGGGGCCCTTTTTAAAGGAAAGAAATAATTATCCAAATTCAAAAGTATGGTTTTTTTTCTGAAAGGGAGAACCAAAGTTTTAAATTTTTTAGATATAAAATTATGGGCCTCCCTTAAAAATTTTAAAAGTTTTTCCCCAAACCCCTAAAATGTTTTTTTGTAACACTGGGCGTTGTATTGTTTGGGGGGAAACCGAAAAGTTGCCCGTTTTTTTAAGAGGGCTAGGTGTCCATGGAGGGTTTAAAAAAGAAATAATTATCCAAAATAAAAAAGTATGGTTTTTTTGAAAGGAAAACCCCACGTTTTTAATTTAGAATAAATTATCGACCCCCTTAAAAACCAAAAGTTTTTCCCAACCCTAGTTTTTTTTTTTGTAACATCATTTTGTTTATTTGCGGTGAAACCGCATGGTTGCCCATTTTACAGAGGGCTATGTGTCCATGGAGGCCTTTTAGTACGAAAAATTATCCAAAAAAAAAGATGGTGTTTTTCTAAAAGGGGAAAACCCCACCCCCTTTAATTTAGATATAAATTATCGACCTCCTTGAAAATTTTAAAAAGTTTTTCCCCAACCTTAAAATTTTTTTTTTGTAACACTGTATAGTGTTGTATTTTTGCGGTGAAACCGCATGCAAGTTGCCCGGAAACCAGAGGGTTAAAATTAGGGAAACCGTTTAAGGATGAAATAATTATCCAAATTCAAAAGTTTTGGTTTTTCGGGAAAGGGGGAAAACCCTTACGCTTTAATTTAGATTTTAAAAACCGATTTTCCTTTAAAAAATTTTAAAAGTTTTTCCCCAATCCTAGAAATGTTTTTGTAACACTTTATATTTTGGTTTTGTTTGCGGTAAAAACCGCATGCAAGTTGCCCGGTTTTTTTACAGAGGGCTATTTCCATGGGGTTTTTTTAAAAGGGAAAAAATTTTCCAAATTCAAAGTTTTGGGTTTTTTCTAAAAGGGGGAGAACCTACGCTTTAATTTAGATATAAAATTATGGGCCCCCCTTGGAAAACTTTAAAAGTTTTTCCCCAACCTAAATTTTTTTTTTGAAACCGTATAGTGCTGTATTTTTTTGCGGGGGAACCCAGGCAAGTTGCCCGGATTTCCAGAGGGTTTGGTGTCCATGGGGGCCCGTTTAAGGTAAGGGAAAATTATCCAAATTCAAAATTTTGGGGCTTGAAAGGAGAACCTACCAATTTAGATAAAAAAATTTGGCCCCCCCTTAAAAACTTTAAAAGTTTTTCCCAAAAATTTAGAAATTTTTTTTTTAACACTGTATAGTGTTGTATTGTTTGCGGTAAAACCCGCTGCAAGTTTTTTTGGTTTTTTACAGGGGGTTTGTGTCCATGGAGGCTGTTTAAGGTACGAAATAATTATCCAAATTCAAAAGTATGGTTTTTTTCCTGAAAGGGGGGGAACCCCAGGGAAATTTAGATAAAAAATTGGTGGGCCCCCCTTAAAAAACTTTAAAAGTTTTTCCCAATCCAAAAAATTTGTTTTTGTAACACCGTATAGTGGTTTTTGCGGTGAAACCGCATGCAAGTTGCCCGTATTTTACAGAGGGTTTGTGTCCATGGGGGCCCGTTTAATACGAAATAAACCCCAAATTCAAAATTGGGTTTTTCTGAAAGGGAGAACCTACGCTTTAATTTAAAAATATAAATTATGGGCCCCCTTTAAAAAATTTTTAAAAAGTTTTTCCCAAACCCTAAAAAATTTTTTTTTTGTAACCCCGTATAGTGTTGTATTTTTTGGGGGGGAAACCGCATGCAATTTGGGACCGTTTTTTTACAGAGGGCTATTTTCCATGGAGGCCGTTTGGGGGGTACGAAAAAATTTATCCAAATTAAAAGTTTTGGGTTTTTTTAAAAGGGGGAGAACCTACGCTTTAATTTAGATATAAAATTATCGACCCCCTTTGAAAATTTTAAAAAGTTATTCCCAATCCTAAAAATTTTTTTAACCCCCTTATAGTGTTATTGTTTGCGGTGAAACCCCCCATGCAATTGGCCCGGTATTTAAGAGGGTTATGGCCAAGGGGGCCGTTTAAAGAAAAATTACCCAAAATTAAAAGTAGGGGTTTTTTTTGAAAGGGGAGAACTTACGTTTTAATTTAGATATAAAATTATGGGCCCCCCCTTTTAAAAAATTTTTAAAAAAGTTATTCCCAACCATAAAAATGTTTTTTTTGTAACCCGGTATTGTGGGGTATTGTTTGCGGTAAAACCCCCGTAAGTTGCCCGGTTTTTTTACAGAGGGCTATGTGTCCATGGAGGCCGAAGGTACGAAATAATTATCCAAATTCAAAAGTATTTTTTTTAAAAAGGGGAAAACCCTTGGTTTTTAATTTAGATATAAAATTATGGGCCCCCTTGAAAAATTTAAAAGTTTTTCCCAACCTAAAAATTTTTTTTGTAACACTGTATAGTGTTGTATTGTTTCGGTGAAACCGCGGGGTTGATTTTTTTTTACAGAGGGCTATTTTCCAGGGAGGCCGTTTAAGGTACGAAATAATTATCCAAATTCAAAATTTTGGGGGTTTTTCAAAGGGGGAACCTACGTTTTTAATTTGATAAAAAATTTTGGCCCCCCCTTTAAAAACCTTTGGTTTTTTCCCAACCCAAAAAATTTTTTTTTGTAACACCGAAGTGTTGTTTGTTTGCGGTGAAACCCCCAAGGGCCCGGTATTTACAGAGGCCAGTGCCCAAAGGAGGCCGTTTAAGGTACGAAAAATTATCCAAAAAAAAGTTTTGGGTTTTTAAAAGGGGGAAAACCCTTACGTTTTAATTTTAGATATAAAATTATGGGGCCCCTTTGAAAACTTTAAAAAGTTATTCCCAACCCTGAAACCCTTTTTGTAACACTGAAGTGTTGTATTTTTTGCGGTAAAACCCGGGGCAATTTGGGACGGTTTTTTACAGAGGGTTTGGCCCCATGGAGGTTGTTTAAATAGGGAAAAATTTATCCAAATTAAAAAATTTTGGTTTTTTTAAAAGGGGGAGCCCCCAGCTTTTTTTGATAAAAAATTTATCGACCCTTTAAAAATTTAAAAGGGTTATTCCCTTAGAAATGTTTTTTTTGTAACACTTATAGTGCTGTATTGTTTGCGGTGAAACCGCATGAAAGTTGACGGTATTTTACGGGAGGGCTATGTGTCCATGGAGGCCGTTTGGTTTACGAAAAATTATCCAAATTCAAAAGATTTTTTTGGAAAGGGAAAACCCAAGTTTTAATTTAGTTTAAAAAATTTATGGGCCTTTAAAAACCCTTTAAAAGTTTTTCCCAAACCCTAGAAATGTTTTTGTAACACTGTATAGTGTTGTATTTTTTTGGGTAAAAACCGCATGCAATTTGGGCCCGGTTTTTTTACAGAGGGCTATTTTCCATGGGGGCCCGTTTAAAAAGAAAAATTACCCCAAAAAAAAAGTTTTGGGTTTTTTTCTGAAAGGGAAAACCCTTCCCTTTAATTTAGATATAAAATTATGGGCCCCTTGAAAACTTTAAAAGTTTTTCCCCAACCCCGAAATGGTAACATCAGATAGTGTTGTATTTTTTGGGGGGGAAACCCGCTGCAATTTTGCCCGGTTTTTTTACAGAGGGCTATTTTCCAGGGAGGCCGTTTAAGGTACGAAAAATTATCCAAATTCAAAAGATGGTTTTTTTTCTGAAAGGGGAAACCCCACGCTTTAATTTAGATATAAAAAATTTTTGACCCCCTTGAAAATTTTGGTTTTTCCCCAACCCAAAAATTTTTTTTTTGAAACACTGTATAGTGGGGTATTTTTGCGGTAAAACCCGGGGAAAGAAGTTGAGTATTTTACAGAGGGCTATGTTTTCCATGGAGGCCTTTTTAAGGACGAAAAATTACCCAAAATTCAAAAGTTTTGGTTTTTTTTCTAAAAGGGGGAAGAACCTACGTTTTAAATTTTAGATATAAAATTATCGCCCCCTTGAAAATTTTAAAAGTTTTTCCCCAATCCTAAAAAATTTTTTTTGTAACCCCGGGGGGGAAAAAAAATTGTTTGCGGTGAAACCGCTGGAACCGTTTTTTACAGGGGGCTATGTGTCCATGGAGGCCGTTTAAGGTACGAAAAATTACCCAAAATTTAAAAAGTATTGGGTTTTTTTTTAAAAGGGGAGAACCAATTTTAATTTAGATAAAAAATTTCGGCCCCCCCTTTGAAAACATTAAAAGTTTTTCCCCAAACCATAGAAATTTTTTTTTTTTTTTGTAACCCCGATAGTGCGGGTTTTTTTGCGGTAAAACCCGCGTGCTTGGATTTTTTAACAGAGGGCTATGTGTCCATGGGCCCTTTTAAAGGTACGAAATAATTATCCAAATTCAAAAGTTTTGGGGGGGTTTTTTTTTGAAAGGGAGAAACCTACGCTTTAATTTGGGGATAAAAAATTTCGACCCCCCTTTAAAAACTTTGTTTTTCCCCAACCTTTGAAATGTTTTTTTTGAAACCTTTAAAGTTTTTATTGTTTGCGGTAAAAACCGGAAAGGGAGGGGTTTTTTCGGGGGATGTGTCCATGGGGGCCCTGTTTAAGGACGAAATAATTACCCAAAATTTCCAAAAGTTTTGGTTTTTTGAAAGGGGGGGCCAGTTTTAATTTAGATATAAATTATGGGCCCCCTTAAAATTTTTAAAAAAGTTTTTCCCCAAACCCAAAAAATTTTTTTTTTTGTAACACGAAATTTTTATTTTTGCGGTGAAACCGCTGCAAGTTGACGGTATTTTTACAGGGGCTATGTGTCCATGGAGGCCTTTTAAATACGAAATAATTATCCAAATTCAAAAGAAAGGTTTTTTCTGAAAGGGAAAACCCTTACGTTTAAATTTTTAAAAAATAAAATTATCGACCCCCCTTTTAAAAATTTTTTGGTTTTTCCCTAAATTAAAAAATGTTTTTTTTGTAACACTGAAGGTTGTATTGTTTGCGGTAAAACCCGGGCATGCAATTTGGGACCGTTTTTTTGGGAGGGCGGGGTTTTCCAGGAGGCCGTTTTGTACGAAATAATTATCCAAATTAAAAGGGGGGTTTTTTGGGAAAGGGGAGAACCACGCTTTAATTTAGATATAAAATTATGGGCCCTTAAAAAATTTTTAAAAAGTTATTCCCAACCTAGAAATTTTTTTTTTGTAACCCCTTTATAGTTTTGGGTATTTTTTTGCGGTGAAACCGCATGCAAGTTGACGGTATTTACAGGGGGGCTATGTTTGGGGGCCGTTTAAGGAAAGAAAAAATTATCCAAATTAAAAGTATGGTGTTTTCTGAAAGGGAGAACCAAGCTTTAATTTAGATATAAATTATGGGCCTCCCTTAAAAACCTTTAAAAGTTTTTCCCCAACCCTTAAAAAAGGGAAACACTTATGTTGTATTTTTTGCGGTGAAACCGCATGCAAGTTGCCCGGTTTTTTACAGGGGGGCTATGTGTCCATGGAGGCCGTTTTCAAAAATTTATCCAAATTAAAAGTATTTTTTTCAAAAGGGGAGAACCTACGCTTTAATTTAGATAAAAAAATTATGGGCCCCCCTTGAAAACAAAGTTTTTCCCCCAAACCCCTAGAAATGTTTTTTTTGTAACACTGTATAGTGTTGTTTTGGGTTTGGGGGGGAAACCCGCGGAGGACGGTTTTTTTACAGAGGGGTCCATGGAGGCCTTTTAAAGGTACGAAAAAATTATCCAAATTCAAAAGTTTTGGGTTTTTTTAAAGGAGAACCACGCTTTAATTTAGATAAAAAATTTATCCCTTGAAAACTTTAAAAGTTTTTCCCCAATCCTGAAATGTTTTTTTAACACTTATAGTTGTATTGTTTGCGGTGAAACCGCATGCAAGTTGAGGTTTTTTTAAGGGGGTTATGTGTCCATGGGGGCGTTTGGGGAGGGAAAAATTTATCCAAATTCAAAAGTATGGTTTTTTTGAAAGGGGGGCCTACGTTTTAATTTAGATATAAAATTATCGACCCCCTTGAAAATTTTAAAGTTTTTCCCCAACCTTAGAAATGTTTTTTGTAACCCCGTATAGTGTTGTTTGTTTGCGGGGGAAACCGCATGGTTGCCCGGTTTTTTTACAGAGGGCTATGTGTCCATGGGGGCCCGTTTAAGGTAGGGAAAAATTATCCAAATTAAAAAGTTTTGGGGTTTTTTTTTAAAAGGGGGAGAACCAGCTTTAATTTAGATAAAAAAATTATCGGCCCCCCTTAAAAAACTTTAAAAAGTTTTTCCCAACCATAGAAATGTTTTTTTTTGTAACACTGTATAGTGTTGTATTTTTTTGGGGGAAAAAAAGGTTGGGTTTTTCAGAGGGCTATGTCCATGGAGGCGCGGGTACGAAAAATTATCCAAATTCAAAAGTATGGTTTTTTTTTCTAAAAGGAGAACCACGTTTTAATTTAGATATAAAATTATCGACCTCCCTTAAAAAATTTTAAAAAGTTTTTCCCAACCTAAAAATTTTTTTTTTTGTAACACTGTATAGTTTGTTTGGGGGGAAACCCAAAATGCAATTTGGGCCCGTTTTTTTTACAGGGGGCCGGCCCAAAGGGGGCCCCGTTTAAGGTACGAAATAATTATCCAAATTAAAAAAGTATTTTTTTTTTTCTAAAAGGGGGAGAACCTACGTTTTAATTTAGATATAAAATTCCCTTTTCCCTTAAAAACTTTAAAAAGGGGTTTTCCCAACCATAGAAATTTTTTTTTTGTAACCCCGTATAGTGGGGTATTTTTTGGGCGGTGAAACCGCGGGGTTTTGGGAAGGTATTTTACAGAGGGCTATTTTCCATGGAGGCCTTTTAAAGGGTACGAAAAAATTATCCAAATTCAAAAGTATGGTTTTTTTCTAAAAGGGGAAAACCCCACGTTTTTAATTTAGATATAAAATTATCGACCCCCCCTTAAAAAATTTTTAAAAGTTATTCCCCCCCCCAAAAAATTTTTTTTTAAATTTTTATAGTGTTGTATTGTTTGGGTGAAACCGAGCAATTTGGGCCCGGTATTTTACAGGGCTATGTGTCCAGGGAATTTTTGGTACGAAATAATTATCCAAATTCAAAAGTTTTGGGTTTTTCTAAAAGGGGAGAACCCTTTAATTTAGATATAAAATTTGGGCCCCCTTGAAAACTTTAAAAGAACCCCAACCAAAGAAATTTTTTTTTTGTAACACTGTATAGTTTTGGGATTTTTTTGGGGGGAAACCCGAAAATTGCCCGGTTTTTATAGAGGGTTTGGTGCCCAAAGGGAGGCTTTTTGGGTACGAAATTTTTCCCCAAATTCGGCTTTGGTTTTTTCTAAAAGGGGGAAACCCTTACGTTTTAAATTTTTGATATAAATTGGGCCTCCCTTGAAAACTTGTTTTTCCCCAACCCTTAAATGTTTTTTTTGAAAACCCCGAATTTTGGTTTGTTTGCGGTGAAACCGCGTAATTTGGGAAGGTTTTTTTTAAGGGGGGCTATGTGTCCATGGGGGGTTTAAAGGTACGAAATAATTACCAAAATTTCAAAAGTGGGGGTTTTTTTTCAAAGGGGGAAAACCCCAGTTTTAATTTAGATAAAAAATTTATGGGCCCCTTAAAAATTTTTAAAAAAGTTTTTCCCCAAACCCTAAAAAAGTTTTTTTGTAACACTGTATAGTGGTATTTTTTCGGTGAAAAACCGTGCAATTTGGGGCCCGGTTTTTTACAGGGGAAATGTCCATGGAGGGCCGAAGGTACGAAATAATTATCCAAATTCAAAAGTAGGGTGTTTTTCTAAAAGGGGAGAACCTACGTTTTAATTTGGGGAAAAATTATCGACCCCCCTTGAAAATTTTAAAAAGTTATTCCCCAATCCTAAAAATGTTTTTTTGTAACACTGTATAGGGGGTTATTGTTTGCGGTAAAACCGCTAAGTTACCGTTTTTTACAGAGGGTTGGGTGTCCGGAGGCCGTTTAAGGTACGAAAATTTACCCAAAATTAAAAGTTTTGGGGTTTTTCTAAAGGGGGAGAACCTAGGCTTTAATTTAGAAAACAATTATCGGCCCCCCGAAAACAAAAAGTTTTTCCCAACCCAAAGAAATTTTTTTTTTGTAACCCCGTAAAAGGTTGTATTTTTTCGGTAAAACCGGGGCAAGTTAAAGGTTTTTTAAGAGGGTTATGTGTCCATGGAGGCCGTTTAAAAAGAAAAATTTTTAAAATTTCGTATGGTGTTTTTCTGAAAGGAAAACCCCACGTTTTAAATTTTGATATAAAATTATCGACCCCCCTTTGAAAACTTTAAAAGTTATTCCCAACCTTAAAAATTTTTTTTTTGGTAACACTTTATAGTTTTGGGTATTTTTTTGGGTGAAACCGCATGAAGTTGACTGTTTTTTTACAGAGGGTTATGTGTCCATGGAGGCCGTTTAAGGTATGAAAAATTATCCAAATTAAAAAAAAGTTTTTTTTTTTTTTTCTGAAAGGAAAACCCTTACGTTTTAATTTAGATATAAAATTATCGGCCTTGAAAAAAATTAAAAAGTTTTTCCCAACCATAAAAATTTTTTTTTGTAACACTGTATAGTGTTGATTGTTTGCGGTGAAACCCCCGTAAATTAAAGGTTTTTTTACAGAGGGCTATGTGTCCATGGAGGCCGTTTTAAAAAATAATTATCCAAATTCAAAAGTATGGTTTTTTTTCTAAAAGGGGAGAACCTGGCTTTAATTTAGATATAAAATTTCGACCTCCCTGGAAAACCTTTAAAAGTTTTCCCAACCCTAGAAATTTTTTTTTTTTAACACTGTATAGTGTTGGTTTGTTTGCGGTAAAACCGCATGCAAGTTGCCCCCTTTTTTTAACGGGAGGGTTTGTGTCCATGGGGGCCCGTTTAAGGTAAAAAATTATCCAAATTAAAAAGTTTTGGGTTTTTTTTTAAAAGGGGGAGAACTTATTTTAATTTAGATATAAAATTATGGGCCCCCTTGAAAACTTTAAAAGTTATTCCCAACCTAAAAAATGTTTTTTTGTAACACTGAAGGTTGAAAACCCGGGGAAACCCGCGCAATTTGACGGTTTTTTACAGAGGGCTTGTCCAGGGGAGGCCGTTTAAGGTACGAAATAATTTTTCCAAATTCAAAATAGGGTTTTTTCAAAAGGGGAGAACCATGTTTTAAATTTAGATAAAAAAATTTTTGACCTCCCTTAAAAATTTTAAAAAAGAATTCCCAATCCTAGAAATTTTTTTTTTGAAAAACCCCGTATAGTGTTGTATTGTTTGGGGGGCCGCATGCAAGTTGACCGTTTTTTTACAGAGGGCTATGTTTTCCATGGAGGCCGTTTAAGGTACGAAAAATTATCCAAATTAAAAAGTATTTTTTTTCTAAAAGGGGGAAAACCCTGCTTTAATTTAGATATAAAATTATCGGCCCCCCTTAAAAAAATTTTTAAAAGTTAATCCCAACCATAAAAAATTTTTTTTTTTGTAACACTGTATAGTGTTGATTGTTTGCGGTAAAACCCGGAAAAAGTTAAAGGTTTTTTACAGAGGGCTATGTGTCCATGGGGGCCCTTTTTAAAGGAAAGAAATAATTATCCAAATTAAAAGAGGGGTTTTTTTGAAAGGGGAGAACCTACGCTTTAATTTAGATAAAAAAATTTTTGACCCCTTTGAAAACTTTAAAAGTTTTTCCCCAACCCCTTAGAAATGTTTTTTTTGTAACACGGGTATATGTTGTATTGTTTGGGGTAAAACCGCATGAAAAGTTGCCCGTTTTTTACAGGGGGCTATTTCCGGGGGCCCTTTAAGGTACGAAATAATTATCCAAATTCAAAAGGGTTTTTTAAAGGGGGAAACCCAGTTTTAATTTAGATATAATTTATGGGCCTCCCTTGAAAACTTTAAAAGTTATTCCCAAAAAATTTTTTTTTTGTAACCCCGTATAGTGGGGTATTGTTTGCGGGGGCCGGCTGCTTGATTTTTTTTTAAGAGGGCTATGTGTCCATGGGGGGCCCGTTTATACGAAATTTATCCAAATTAAAAAAGTATGGTGTTTTTCTGAAAGGAGAACCACGTTTTAATTTAGATAAAAAATTTTATCGACCCCCCTTGAAAACTTTAAAGAACCCAACCCAGAAATGTTTTTGAAACACTTTTTTTATTTTTTGGTGGTAAAACCCATAATTTGGGACCGTTTTTTAAGGGGGCTATGTGTCCATGGAGGCCTTTTAAAGGTACGAAAAAATTTTTTCCAAATTCAAAAGTATTTTTTTCAGTGAGAACCTACGCTTTAATTTAGATAAAAAATTATCGGCCCCCTTGAAAACATTGTTTTTCCCCAACCATAGAAAGGGGTTTTTTTTGAAACACTGTATAGTGGGGTTTGTTTTGGGTAAAAACCCCACTTGGTTGGAGGTTTTTGGGGGGCATGTGCCCAAATGGGGGCCCTTTTTAAAGGACGAAATAATTATCCAAATTCAAAAGTATGGTGTTTTTCAAAAGGGGGAGAACCTACGTTTTAAATTTTTAGATAAAAATTTTTGGACCCCCTTTTGAAAATTTTAAAAAAGTTACCCAAACCCCTTAAAAATTTTTTTTTTTTGTAACCCCGTATAGTGTTGTATTTGTTTGCGGTGAAACCGAGTAATTTGGGACGGTATTTATGGGGGCTATGTGTCCATGGGGGCCCTTTTTAAGGTGGAAATAATTATCCAAATTCAAAAGTATTTTTTTAAAAGGGGGAAAACCCTTACGCTTTAATTTAGATAAAAAAATTATGGGACCCCCCTTGAAAACTTTAAAAATTTTTCCCCAACCATAAAAATTTTTTTTTTTGAAAACACGGAAGTTGTATTTTTTGGGGTAAAAAGCGTGTTTGATTTTGGCCCAAGGAGGGCTATTTTCCAGGGGAGGCCGTTTAACGTTAATTATCCAAATTCAAAAGTATTGTTTGAAAGGGGAAACCTACGTTTTAAATTTTAAATAAAAAATTTTTGACCCCCCAAAAAAAACTTTAAAAGTTTTTCCCAATCCTAGAAATTTTTTTTGGTAACCCCATAGTGGTATTGTTTGCGGTGAAACCCCCGGCAAGTTGCCCGGTTTTTTAACGGGAGGGCTGCGGCCCATGGATGTCGTTTATACGAAAAAATTTACCCAAAATTTCAAAAGTTTTGGGTTTTTTCCCAAAGGGGAGAACCAGGCTTTAATTTAGATATCCCAATTATGGGTTTCCCCTTGAAAACTTTTGGGTTTTTCCCAACCCAAAGGAAAGTTTTTTTTTTGTAACTGGGAGCGGGGGTTTGCGGTAAAACCCGCGAAAATTGTTTATTTTACAGGGGGCTATTTTATGGGGGCCCGTTTAAATACGAAATAATTATCCAAAAAAAATTTGGGGTTTTTAAAAGGGAAACCCGTTTTAAATTTTTAGATAAAAAAAATTACGCCCCCCTTGAAAATTTTTTAAAATTTTTTCCCAACCCTAGAAATTTTTTTTTTTGTAACACTGTATAGTGTTGTATTGTTTGCGGGAAACCGCATGCAATTTGGGACTGTTTTTACGGGAGGGCTATGTCCATGGGGGCCCTTTTTAAAGGGAAAACTATCCAAATTCAAAAGTTTTGGTTTTTTGGGGGGAAAACCCTTAGGCTTTAATTTAGATTATAAAATTATCCCCCCCTTGAAAAATTTTTAAAAAGTTTTTCCCCAACCAAAATTTTTTTTTTTAACACTGTATAGTGGTTTTTTTGGGGTAAAAAACCCAAAATTTGAGGATTTTACAGAGGGCTTGTGTCCATGGGGGCCCGTTTAAGGAAAGAAATAATTATCCAAATTAAAAGTATTTTTTTTTGAAAGGGGAGAACCCGCTTTTTTTAGATATAAAATTATGGGACCTTTAAAAACTTTAAAAGTTACCCCAAATCCTAGAAATGTTTTTTTGTAACACTGAAGTGTTGTATTGTTTGGGTGAAACCGCATGCAAGTTACCGTTTTTTTTTCAGGGGGCTGCGCCGGGAGACGTACAAAATAATTATCCAAATTAAAAAGTATTTTTTTTCTGGGGAAACCCCGTTTAAAGATATAAAATTATGGGCCCCCCTTTAAAAAATTTAAAAGGTTATTCCCAACCATAAAAAATTTTTTTTTTTTTGTAACACGGAAAAGTTGTATTTTTTCGGTAAAACCCGCGTGGTTGAGGTTTTTTTAACGGGAGGGCTATGTGTCCATGGGGGCCCGTTTTTTTGAAAACAATTATCCAAATTAAAAAGTAGGGTTTTTTCAAAAGGGGGAAAACCCTACGTTTTAATTTAGATAAAAATTTTTGATTTCCTTTGAAAATTTTAAAAAGGTTTTTCCCCAACCCCAAAAATTTTTTTTTTTTTTAAAAATTTATAGTGATTTATTGTTTGCGGGAACCGCATGGGCCCCGGATTTTAAAGAGGGCTGCGGGGTCCAGAGGCCGTTTAAGGAAGAACACCATAAATTAAAAAAGATTTTTTTCTAAAAGGGGGAGAACCTACCCCACCAGATATAAAAGGGCCCCCCTTAAAAAAACTTTAAAAGTTTTTCCCCAAACCCAAAGAAAGGCACTGTAAGTGTTGTATTGGTTTTGCGGTAAAACCCGCTGCAATTGGACGGTTTTACGGGGGGGCTGGTTTTCCATGGGGGCCCGTTTAAGGTACGAAATAATTACCCAAATTTTTAAAAGTATGGTTTTTTTTCAAAAGGGGGAAAACCCTTGGTTTAATTTAGATATAAAATTTTTGACCTTTTTTAAAAATTTTAAAAAGTTTTTCCCCAATCCAAAAATTTTTTTTTGGTAACACCGGAAAGGGATTTTTTGGGGGAAAACTGCATGCAAGTTGACCGTTTTTTAAGGGGCCCAGGGGGCCAGGGGAGGCCGTTTGGGGAAAAATAATTATCCAAATTCAAAAGTTTTGGGCTTAAAGGGGGAGAACCCATTTTTTAATTTTTAGATAAAAAAATTATGGGCCCCCCCTTGAAAACTTTGTTATTCAAACCATAGAAATTTTTTTTTTTTTAACAAAAAAAATGGGTTTGTTTGGGGGGGAAACCGGGGCAAGGATTTTTTTTTAAGGGAGGGCTAGTGTCCATGGGGGCCGTTTAGGGTACAAAAAAATTTAAACCCAAATTAAAAGTATGGTTTTTTTAAAAGGGGAGAACCAGGTTTTAATTTAGATATAAAATTATCGCCCTTTGAAAACTTTAAAAGTTTTTCCCCAACCCCAAAAAGCGAACACTGCAGTTGTATTGTTTGGGAAAAGTTGCAAGTTGACGGTTTTTTACAGGGGGCTATTTTCCATGGAGGCCCAAAAGGAAAGAAAAATTACCCAAAATTTCCAAAAGTAGGGTTTTTTTTCTAAAAGGGGGGGAACCCTACGTTTTTATTTAGATATAAAATTATGGGACCCCCCTTTAAAAATTTAAAAAATTCCCCAACCCAGAAATTTTTTTTGTAACCCCTTAAAAGTGTTGTATTGTTTGCGGTGAAACCGCAAAGTTGAGGGTTTTTTTAAGGGTTGGTCCCTTGGAGGCCGTTTAAGGTAAAAAACACCACCCAAATTCAAAAGAAGGGTTTTTTTAAAAGGGAGGGGGAACCCCAAATTTTAATTTAGATATAAAATGGGTTTCCCTTAAAAATTTAAAGTTTTTCCCAACCATAGAAATGTTTTTTTTGTAACACTGAAAAGGGTATTTTTTTGGGTGAAACCCATGCAAGTTGAGGTTTTTTTAAGAGGGTTGGGTGTCCATGGGGGCCCTTTTTAAATTTAAGAAAAATTATCCAAATTAAAAAGTGGGGGTTTTTTTCTAAAAGGGGGAAAACCCCACGTTTTAAACCTTGATATAAAATTATCGACCTCCTTAAAAACCCTTTAAAAGTTTTTCCCCAACCCAGAAAATGTTTTTTTTTGCAACACCAAAAGTGTTGTATTGTTTGGGTGAAACCGGGGGTTGAGGTTTTTTTACAGGGGGTTTGGTTCCAGGGGGTTTGGTACAAAAAACCAAATTAAAAAGTATTTTTTTTCCCAAAGGGAAAACCCTACGTTTAATTTAGATATAAATTATCGACCTCCCTTAAAACCCCAAAAAGTTATTTCCAATCCAAAATTTTTTTTGAAACACCAGATAGTGTTGTTTTATTTGCGGTAAAACCCGCATGAAAAGGGATTATTTTTACAGAGGGCTTTTGGCCCATGGGGGCCCGTTTAAAAAGAAATAATTATCCAAATTAAAAGTATTTTTTTGAAAGGGAAAAACCCCTGTTTTTAAATTTTCTAGATATAAAATTACCAACCCCCCCTTTGAAAACTTTAAAAGTTATTCTAAACCGAAAAGTTTTGGTAACACGAAGTGTTGATTTTTTGGGGGGGAAACCCGGGGCATGCAATTTGGGGACCGTTTTTTAAAGAGGGCGGTGTCCATGGGGGCCCGTTTAAGGAAAGAAAAAACCCAAATTTAAAAAGTATTGGGTTTTTTTTTGAAAAGGGAGAACCTACGTTTTAAATTTTAAATAAAATTATGGGCCCCCCTTAAAAATTTTTAAAAAAGTTATTCCCAACCTAAAAATTTTTTTTTTGGTAACATTTTGGGGTGTTGTATTTTTTGCGGTAAAACCCGCTGGTTGACGGTTTTTTACAGGGGGTTTGGTCCGGAGGCCTTTAAGGTAATGAAATAATTATCCAAAAAAAAGTTTTGGGTTTTTCTGAAAGGGAAACCTCGTTTTTAATTTAGATATAAAATTTTTCGACCCCCCGGGAAAACTTTAAAAAAGTTTTTCCCCAACCCCAGAAATGCTTTTTTGTAACACTTTATAGTGTTGTATTTTTTGGGGGGGAAACCGCATGGTTGGGGGGTTTTTTACAGAGGGTTGGTCCAGGGAGGCCGTTTAATTGAAATAATTATCCAAATTCAAAATTTTGGGTTTTTCTAAAAGGGGAGAACCACGTTTTTAATTTAGATATAAAATTATGGGCCCTTTGAAAAATTAAAAGGTTTTTCCCAACCTAAAAATGTTTTTTTTAAACCGATATGTTGTATTTTTTGGGGTAAAACCCGCTGCAAGGGGCCCGGTTTTTCATAGGGGGGCAAAGGTCCATGGGGGCCCTTTTTAAATAGAAATAATTATCCAAACCGTTTTGGGTTTTTTTTAAAAGGGGGAAAAACCTACGCTTTAATTTAGATAAAAAATTAAAAAATTTCCCTTAAAAACTTTAAAGTTTTTCCCCAACCTAAAAAGGGTTTTTTTGTAACACTGTATGGGTTTTGTATTTTTTTGGGTAAAACCCGCTGCAAGTTGCCCGGTTTTTTTACAGGGGGCTTTTTCCATGGAGGCCCGAAGGTACGAAATAATTACCCAAAATTTCCCCAAAATAGGGGTTTTTCTGAAAGGAAAAACCGTTTTTAATTTTGATATAAAATTATGGGCCCCCCCTTTAAAAAACCTTTAAAAGTTTTTCCCCAACCCTTAGAAATTTTTTTTTTGTAACACTGAAGGTTTTGCTTTTTTTTTGGGAAAAAACCGCGTTTTGGGCCCGGTTTTTTTTAAGAGGGTTTGGTGTCCATGGGGGCCCGTTTTTTGACGAAAAAATTATCCAAATTAAAAGTTTTTTTTTTCCAAAAGGGGAAACCAGCTTTAATTTAGATATAAAATTATGGGACCCCCCTTGAAAATTTTTAAAAGTTTTTCCCCAATCCTAGAAATTTTTTTTTGGTAACCCCAAAAACCCGGGTTTTTTTTGGGTAAAAACCGATGCAAGTTGATATTTTAAGGGGCGGTCCATGGGGGTTTTGGTTTAAAACCATCCAAATTAAAAAAGGGGTTTTTCTAAAAGGGGGAAAACCCCACGTTTTTAATTTAGATATAAAATTATGGGCCCCCGAAAAATTTGTTATTCAACCTAGAAATGTTTTTTTTAACCCCCATATGTTGTTTGTTTGGGGTGAAACCGCTGCAATTTAGAGGGTTTTTTTACAGAGGGCTATTTTTCCATGGAGGCCGTTTGGCCAAATAATTATCCAAATTGGGTGTTTTTGGGTTTTTCAAAAAGGAACCTACGCTTTTTTTGGGAATATAAAATTATGGGCCTTTAAAAATTTTTAAAAGTTTTTCCCCAAACCCCCAAAAATTTTTTTTTTTGTAAAGTAAGTGTTGTATTGTTTGCGGTGAAACCGTTGCAATTTTAAGGTTTTTTTACAGAGGGGCTATGTGTCCATGGAGGCCGTTTATGACAAAAAATTTACCCAAAATTTCGATGGTGTTTTTCGAAAGGGGAAAACCCCACGAAAGAAAAAAATTATCGACCCCCCTTAAAAAATTTTAAATTTTTCCAACCTAGAAATTTTTTTTTTGTAACATTTTATTGTGTTTTATTGTTTGGGGTAAAACCCCGCATGCAAGTTGCCCGGTTTTTAAGGGGGTTTGGTGTCCATGGAGGCCTTTTTAAGGGGTACAAAATAATTACCCAAAATTAAAAAGTATTTTTTTTTTTTGAAAGGGAAAAACCTGCTTTAATTTAGATAAAAAATTTCGGCCCCCCTTGAAAACTTAAAAAAGTTTTTCCCCAACCATAGAAATGTTTTTTGGTAAACCAGAGAAGTGTTGTATTGTTTGCGGTGAAACCGCATGAAATTGACGGTTTTTTACAGAGGGCTATGTTTTCCATGGAGGCCGTTTAAGGAAAGAAAAATTATCCAAATTCAAAAGTAGGGTTTTTTCTAAAAGGGGGAAAACCCCACGTTTTTAATTTTTAGATAAAAAATTTCGACCCCCTTTAAAAATTTTTAAAAGTTTTTCCCCAACCCTAGAAGTTTTTTTTGGGTAACACTTTTAAGTGTTGTATTGTTTGCGGTAAAACCGCAGAAGTTGCCCGGTTTTTTACAGAGGGCTAGGGTTCCATGGAGGTTTTTTTTGGGTTTTGGAAAAATTATCCAAATTCAAAAGTTTTGGGTTTTTTTCTAAAAGGGGGAGAACCTACGCTTAATTTAGATAAAATTATGGGCCCCCTTTAAAAACTTTAAAAGTTATTCCCAACCCAAAAAATTTTTTTTGTAACACTGTATAGTTTTGGGTTTTTTGGGGTGAAACCGATTGCAATTTGACGGTTTTTTACAGAGGGCTATTTTCCAGGGGGGGGTTGGGGCCGAAATAATTATCCAAATTAAAAGTATGGGTTTTTCTAAAAGGGGAGAACCAAAGGCCAATTTTAAATATAAAATTATCGACCCCCCTTGGGAAAACTTTAAAATTTTTCCCCAACCCTAGAAATTTTTTTTGTAACCCCGTAAGTGTTGTATTGTTTGGGGTGAAACCGTTTGGTTGCCCGGTATTTACAGAGGGTTTGGTGTCCATGGAGGCCTTTTTAAGGTACGAAATAATTATCCAAATTCAAAAGTTTTGGTTTTTTTTTAAAAGGGGGAGAACCTACGTTTTAATTTAGATATAAAATTTTTTACCCCCCTTAAAAAATTTAAAAGTTTTTCCCCAAACCCCTAGAAATGTTTTTTTTTGTAACACTTTATAGTGCTGTATTTTTGGGGGGGAAACCCACAAAAAGGACGGTATTTTTACAGAGGGCTTGTCCATGGGGGCCCGTTTAAGGTACGAAATAATTATCCAAATTAAAAGTTTTGGGTTTTTTCTGAAAGGGGAACCAAAGTTTTAATTTGATAAAAAATTATGGGCCCCCCCTTAAAAAACCTTGTTTTTCCCCAACCTAAAATTTTTTTTTTTGTAACACTTTATAGTTTTTTTTTGGGGGGGAAACCGCAGGGTTTTGGGAGGGTTTTTTACAGAGGGTTATTTTCCATGGAGGCCGTTTAAGGAAAGAAAAATTATCCAAATTAAAAAGTATGGTTTTTTTAAAAGGGGGAAAAACCCGTTTTAAATTTTTAGATATAAAATTACGACCTTTTTTGAAAACTTTGTTATTCCCCCCCCCTAGAAATGTTTTTTTGAAACCCCGTATATTTTAATTGTTTGCGGTGAAACCCCCATGCAAGTTGACCGTTATTTACAGGGGCTATTTTCCATGGGGGCCCGTTTAAGGAAAGAAATAATTATCCAAATTAAAAGTTTTGGTTTTTTAAAAGGGGAGAACCTACGCTTTAATTTAGATAAAAAAATTATCTTTTTTTCCTTAAAAAACAAAAAAAGTTATTAAAAACCCAAAAAATTTTTTTTTTTGTAAATCTGTATAGTGCTGTATTTTTTGGGGGGGAAAACCCGCGCAAGTTGACGGTTTTTTAAGGGGGCTATTTTCCATGGAGGCCCGAAGGTACAAAATAATTATCCAAATTAAAAGTATGGGTTTTTTGAAAGGGAGAACCTACGTTTTTAATTTTAGATAAAAAATTATCGACCTCCCTTAAAATTTTAAAAAAGTTATTCCCAATCCAAAAATTTTTTGGTAACCCCAAGGTTGTATTTTTTTGGGAAAAACCCCATGCAAGTTGCCCCTTTTAAAGGGGGGTTTGTGTCCGGAGGCCTTTTAAAGGGTTTAAAAGCAATATCCAAATTCGTAGGGGGTTTTTTCTAAAAGGGGAGAACCTACGCTTTAATTTAGATATAAAATTTGGGCCTTTAAAAATTTTTAAAAAGTTATTCCCAACCTAGAAAGTTTTTTTGTAACCCCGAAAGTTTTTATTTTTTTGGGTGCCCTGCAATTTGGGACGGTTTTTTTAAGAGGGCTTGTGTCCATGGGGGCCAATTTTAAAGGTCCGAAATAATTATCCAAATTCAAAAGTTTTGGGTTTTTCTGAAAGGGAGAACCCGCTTTAATTTAGATATAAAATTTGGGCCCCCTTTTAAAATTTTTTAAAGTTTTTCCCCAACCTAAAAAATTTTTTTTTAAAACCCCTTTATAGTGTTGAATTTTTGCGGTGAAACCGCATGAAAATTGGCCCGGTTTTTTACAGAGGGCTATGTGTCCATGGGGGCCCTTTTTTGGTACGAAAAATTATCCAAATTAAAAGTTTTGGGTTTTTCTGAAAGGGGAGAACCTACGCTTTAATTTAGATATAAAAAAGGGCCCCCCTTTAAAAAACTTTAAAAGTTATTCCCAACCTAGAAATTTTTTTTTTTGTAACACTGTATATTTTAATTGTTTGCGGTAAAACCGCATGAAAATTGAGTTTTTTACAGAGGGCTTTTTCCAGGGGAGGCCGTTTAAGGTACGAAATAATTACCCAAAATTTAAAAAAAAGTTTTGGGTTTTTCTAAAAGGGGGAAAACCCCACGTTTTAATTTAGATAAAAATTATGGGCCTTTGAAAACTTTAAAAGTTTTTCCCCAAAATCCTAGAAATTTTTTTTTTGTAACACTGTATAGTTTTGGGTTTGTTTGGGTGAAACCGGCAAAGGCCCGGTATTTCAGAGGGTTTGGTGTCCATGGAGGCCGTTTAAGGTACGAAATAATTATCCAAATTCAAAAGTATGGTTTTTCTGAAAGGGGAGAACCACGCTTTAATTTAGATATAAATTATCGACCTCCCTGAAAACTTAAAAGTTATTCCAACCAGAATGTTTTTGTAACACTGTATAGTGTTGTATTGTTTGGCGAGTGACCGATAAGGGTTGTTGGATTTAAGGGTATTCCATGAAAGTTTGTGAAAGAAACCAACTAAATTGGTTTATTTGGACCTTAATAATAAAATTATTCCCTGAAACTTTAAGTTATCAACCTAGAATGTTTTTTGTAAACCGTTGCGTTTTTCGGAGCGTGCAGGAGCGTAGTAAGAATTTCCAATGAGGTGTTTTCGAAAATCATTAATTTGTTATTAGGAACCTCTTAATTTAGATATAATACCGAATCTTATTAAAGTTATTGAATGTTTGGTGAACCTAGTGTTTAGCGGTGACGTAAGTACGAATATTTACAAGCAGTATGGGGCGAAGGAGAACATAATTATCAAATTAAGACTCTTGTTTAAAGGTATCCACCTTAATTTTTAAACACTTAAATTTAAGTTATTCCAACCAGAAGTTTTTTTTAAACTGTTTTTGAGCGTTTAGGTAAACCATAATTACCATTAAGAGGTTTTCTGGAGCGTTTAAGGTACGATATAAATTATCAAATTCAAAATATTATATTTTTGAAAGGGAGAACCACGCTTTAATTTAGATATAATTATGCTTTGAAACTTTAAAAGTTATTCCCAATCTAGAAGTTTTTTGACACTGTATAGTGTTATGTTTGCGAAACCGCAGCAATTGACGGTATTTAAGGGTGTTGTCATGGAGGCTTATAAGTAAAATTATCCAAATTAAAATGGTTTTTTCTAAAGGAGAACCACGCTTTAATTTAGATATAAAATTATCGACCTCCTTGAAAACTTTAAAATTCCCAATCTAGAAATTTTTTTGTAACACTGTATGGTTGTTTTTTGCGGTGAAACCGCATGCAATCGTATTATTCAGAGGGCTGTCATGGAGGCCGTTTAAGGTACGAAATAATTATCCAATTAAAGGATGTGTTTTGAAAGGGGATATTAATTATAGAATAAATTATCACTCTTGAAAACTTCAAAGTTATTCCCA
>JAQQFT010000552.1:0-23673 GCA_029582265.1 Zoroaster sp. YZ-2022 | reverse complement strand
TTTTGGGGTTAAATGATGTTGAGACATCGCCAGAAGGGAACGCAGAAGATGTTTTCTTTTTGGAGAACAGCTCATCAGCTGGCTTCTGGATAGGGATTTCATGGAGGTGAAAGCTGTAAACAGAAAAGAAAAATACCCACCATAAACCATATTTTTTATGCTAAAGGGGGACTAAATACAAATAGGCAGACAGAGTGAAAGAAAGGGAGAAATGTTCTTGCTGACCCTATAAACTAAATATATCTATGATTTCAAGGCATGAAATACTTAGTACCATGAAATATTCATTATATTTTAAATATCCGACATGAATACAATCCTGTATAATCCAACTTTGGTTTTTTCCCGGAGCTGCAGCAACCGGATCATCTGACCCTTTAATCAATTTTGTACAAAATTTATTTCACAATCCAATGTAAACCATTGAACTACATTGGAAACTTATAATTACTTCTTTTCCCCCAGTGGACGATCTTATGAAAATTGCCACTCTGGTTTTATTAATAATAACTATGTATTAGGGAATGACCTTAATTAAAGTCATCATCTGTTTTCCAACATTTATAGAGGCACACCTACCATTGCTGTGTTGACTGCCAGAAACAAAACCACTTAAACCAATTTAAAAAAATGGAACGACACCTGATCTAGTGGCCAACCCTTTCAGGCTCGTTAGCAATGTCATGACCTCCATACAAAGTGATTAATTAATGTAATTTAAAAACCCCTTAAATTTAATATAATTCATATATTAATCTTGATGTTTTAAAATGTATGTTGTAGTCAGAAGCTGAAGTGACGCACATACACTCATATCTCGTAAACCCCCCCCATGCAAATTTCCCACTGACCCACTGAACATGTACTTATTATATTCAGTATAAAGTAGATTTTTTTAATTGCTTGGTACTCAAACCGAAAAATCAACATTTATACTTTAAATACCCGACATGAATACAATCCGTATAATCCAACTTTGGTGTTTTCTGACCCAGAAACCCGGGAATGACAACAAAGAAGGGGCCCGATGAACTAAATACCCAAAGATTTAGAAACAGACTTAGACTGGTAAAGCGTCTTGGACATAGGTATCCCTTTGCTGTTTCTGTCTTCCATCGCCCATGGCGCTTAAACAGCCCATCTGGCACCCGGAATTAGCAGCGCTGTGGCTCCTCCTGCTTTGACTGGAGGGCAAATTTTGATACATCTTCAACATGGGAGAAAGGCATCCATGATTAGCTCTCTAACCCGAGAGTATGACATAGGGTTATTACTTTTCCTGAGGGAATAACCTGTATTCCTTTGGTTAAATTCCCGAAAATATAAAGATCACTATCTGTAGGGGAGTTAAACTTTAGATATAATTCAACATAAACTACGGCATGTTGATAATTTTGATCAGTATTATAACAGCGTCTCCTGTCTGTAAACATCCGTCTTACTTGACTGGGTAGAGATGGAAAATGAATGACTGAACTGCAAATCGCCCCTTTTGATTTTTGCATCTATTGAAACGTAAAATCCAGCAAAAGAATAAGAGCATAGCCAATGTTTTAATATTCAAAATTTTGAACCGTATTATCTTTACCATATTCTGCACCAAATCTGAAAGAATTTCTGGTAATCGGCTCTTTTTTTTTTGGTTTGATAGTCCTTTATCCCCTTTAGCAGTGTACATTAAAGAATTTTTAGTGATCTTAAAATCTGCCATCCGATGAGCCCAAGAAATAGCAGCTATCGAGCTTATAATGGGCGATGGTGAATTTGCAGAATTACAGATGAATTAAGACAACGTAATATATGAATCTGCCGGAAGAGGGATTTATGGAATGTGCCCAAGTGCCATCTTGTGAAATACGAGCTTATTGCAAACCGTTGATGCTGCCTGATTGATGATTGTTGGTGAAGTTGTTTATGAGGTCCTTCAACTCCTGATGTGTTCTGTATCCGCAAATCGCTCTGTCCAAATTCCACTGTTGAAGATTAGCTTTATAAAAAATAATCATAAGAAAAACCCGTAGCCTTAGATTACAAATTATTTTTGGTAGTGGAGTAGACATGATATATCTATCAACAAACGTTTTGTAGAATAGATAGAGGACAACTTTAAATGTATGTTGTAGCAGGCTAGCGTGAAGGACGCCCCATACACTTACATCTCGTAAACCCCACTATGCAAATTTCCCACTGACCACTGAACCATGTCCCCTTATTACATAACCAGTATAAAGTAGATTTTCAATTCGCTTGTACTCAACCGAAAAAATCAACATTTATATAAATGTATTGAGTTAAAACAATATATTAGGATGGGATATCGATATTTTCATCCACGATATATCGTCAAACATATCGCGATTATTTTTCCACGCATGAGGTTAGAGCGGATAATAAAGGAAAAACTACAAAAACGCGTCACAATAACCCAGTGCTTACCGGAGACATGGAATCGCAGTTCACTAGTGCACCATGGCGGCTTTGGGCAAATTCATTGCAAAAATGTCGTCCAATCAAATCATCACCCCGAGTTCACGGACTCGGTTCCACGGACTATGACATAATAAAAAACAGGATTGGGGTTTATTCCTGACGCATAGTACCGGGGATAAAAAAACCAGTGATTGTGTCACGTCATTTGCACTTCGGAAAATGTAACGTTTTTGGGATTGTACTCAATATTTTAAATAAACGTCACGTGGTTTATAAAAGAGATAGGTATGTGTTTTGTCACTAGACAAAAGTCACAGTATGGTATAATAGAATAGTGCATAATCTCAATTTTGATCGAGCCCCCGCCGATTCATGCTTTGATTTATTTCATGACTAATGGAGAACAGAGCCCCAGTCACCGAAATGTTATTTGTTGTCGATTTTGGCAACGCCATATTCTGCATATATTTAAATATGATGATAAAATGTCGTCGAGTGGTGCGCCAGCCAGAGTCACAGACCCCCATGGATAGAAGTGACACGTTAACATTGTTACACTTAATCCGTCTGAATATATTTCTTTGAGTGGCGGGGGTTTTTAAACAACGCCTGTTAGCGGCCTTTGTGATATGACAGTCGTTACCAGCGGTAGTTAGATTTTGTTCCTCCGAAAGCTGAAGATTTCCCCAAGTTTTTCCAGGAATTTCTGACACGCCCGACACGAGGTTTTTTTAATCGGATATATTTTTCTTCGAGATATATTTGTTCATCGCGATATATTTTTCATCGGATTTGTGATATCTCGGATAATTTAAAAAGTTCTCGATATCATAATCGAATACAAAATATCGCGAATATTCAATATTATCGTATCATCGCCAAGCCTAGTTAACATGGGGAAGAAGTCCGAAAGACCGATCGACAGGGAAAGATCTGCCTCGTTTTAAAGATTAAAGGCGTGAGGCGCCTTACCTCAAAAGCTAAAGTGTTGAAGGTATGTGGTATAATTAAACAATTTAAGATTTTGTAGTTATCTGTTCGTTCATATGTATAGGCTACCTAAAATACAGTGTAGGAGGTTTTTTATTGATGTTTTTCAGACTGGTGTTCCAGGTGCCGCGCCGAACCAAAAAGCATTAAGAGTGACTGTAGTGCCCCAAATAGACTGTGGTTTCAGATATGCGAATATATTTGAGAGCACTTACCACCATTCATTGGGATAATTGTGTTACGGCCCTTTTTTCCCAATTATCCCACATTTACCAAATTTGTATTTAGTTTGCTCATAGTTTGAGAATGTCTGAAACAGGGTGCCAGACTGTTTGAACGACTGCAACAGTTGATCTGCATATGTAGTGGCTCAAAAATGTTTCAAACTTTGATTTTGTACCGATTCACTTGATAGATTTTCCTCTCACTGACCCTTGAAAGCTTGTTAGAATAAATAAAAAACAACCAATTATAATTTAAATCTAACAAATTAAAATCAATTGTCATGTTTCAACTTAGACCCGCATTTGCAAAACTCATGACTAAAATAAGAATGCAGTGTTAAAGGTCAATGTCTTACACCCTATTTTATCTGTATAGTAAAAGTATTAGTGAACAATTGGAATTTTTGACATTTGCAATTTGACATATATTAAACCAACAAAACCTTGCAGGAAATGTCGAGTTTTTTCATAATTTTCAATGGGATACTTTAAAATTTTTCTTATTCATGGTATTTAAACATACAAACCGGAAACATTACTTTTTCACCTTATTGGCATTTTCCAGAGGCTTGCGTAATTTTTTTTTCGAAATTAAAATTGACAAAATAAACAAGACTTTAGTGTCATTTGTGGGGAGTATTTTATTTTGTCTAGCTGTCTATCTTTTAGTTATATGGTTTGTTCTCCTTAAAAATTGTTGGATATGTTTTATATGAGAATATTAATAAGCTATGTTATAGTAACATAACAAAATGTCTCTTTGTTTAATTTAGAGTGCTTCATGGATCGTCTCAAACAGATGAGACCTAATGAGAAGTGAAAGCTTGAGGCTGTGAAGTTTAAGATATTTTCAGAAAATACAGGGCATTAACAGACCAATAAGGAAACAGATAAATTAGTAAACTGAGTTTGTCATTGGTGACTGGATGAAACTTTCTAAAAAATACTTGTGCATCTTATGAACATTTTTGATTAGTTTATTAAAATTGTCCTTTTTTTTCTCCCGACCAAAACCTATTTCTTGTATTGTCTATCATATATATGAGATACGATAGAGGTTAATTTTAAGGATAATGTTAATTATCTGGAAAAGGAAAAACCTAAATGTGCTACAGCCAGTGACACGCTGATTATATTTGGGAAATTTTGTCTAGATCCATTAGGTACCCTTGCCTTTCCAATGTTTATAATTAAAACTTTATACGCAAATAAGAAGATTCAGGGGTTAGTGTTTGTGATTATTATTTAAATTCCCTGCCCAGTGACTTGCTGATTATATTTGGGGAAAAGTCATTCATCTGTGCTTTTTGCAAAAATTTATGATTAAAACTTTACTTTGTTACATTGTTACTAAAAAGATTCAAGTGTCTGAAAGACAATTTTTTTTCCTTTAAAGAAGCTTTGAGTTTTGGATTAAAAATTTCAACCCTTCAAACCTACAATAAATAGGTTCTTGGGACTAATTAGTTTCAAAGGTCATATCATTAATCAACTTTTAAATTTTTTTTATTTATTGTTGAAAAAGAACTGTTCTAATAAAAACCCCAATATAAACTGTATATTCAGTTTCATGGAATTAAGATCCATCTAGTTCTTGCCATTGTCAAATTCCCAATAAGAGTTTTCATCAAATGCATATGGAATTGAAGTTTATGTTCAATGATGCATTTAAAAATATTTTAATGGTTAAAACTAAAACAATGACCATAAAACATATATTAAAGAGATGCTATATCTTGGCAAGTGTTTCATTTAAAGCATCCATAATTTTTAAGAGTGGAGATGGTGTATAACAACAAATAACTTGAGAATTTCAGCTAGTTTTGTGGGCCGTTTAGAGAAAATAGTGTAATGTATTCAGTAATTTGTATAATATGTAATGGTTCAAAAATTATCACGCGTGATAATTTTTGAAATCATCTCTTTTATTTCTTTAAAAAGAAGAAGACAATACTAGACGGGATTACAGATACTTTATAGTTTTTTTTCATTTATTACATGTGCTGTATTCCCATAGGAATTTCACAAGATGTAATAATTGTCACCACACCACGAAGTAACACCATGTGCCCAGTGCATAATTATGATAAGAAGTACCAACGTTTATAAGTTTGAAAGTTTATCCCACACATAACATGTTTCTGAAACGTTGTTTATTTTGAAAGTGCAATTTAAATGTTGTAATGTGTTATTTATTTTTCCACGGGTCTTTATTTAAGAAGTAAACATAAGAAGAGTGTTACGTGAAATGAAATCAACACGAATATAGAGTGCGCGCATAGTATTTTTCAGTGTTATTCGTGAAAACAAAACCAACACGAAATAGGCGAGTGCGCACACAAAATAGATTACCACTGCATAGTTCCTTTAATCTACTAATTGACGAAGATTCCGAACTCTAAGACCAAGGGGAAGTTTTAATAACAAAAAATAGACAAACGAGGGGGGGGAGGGTGGGGGGTTTAAACCCCATGTCGAAAAAAAAACAGGGTTCACAACCCCCCATGCCGGAAGAAATAACCAAACAAAAAGGGGATTAGCTACAATTACAGTGGGAACTAGTCCAATTTTCAGTGAGGCATTAGGTGTGCACATTTTTCTAGGGAATGTCAATACTTGAACATTTTGTATCCTGAGTCTAAATAGGGGCCTATTGTTTTAAATTTGAATGGGGTACAGACCGGTGGCGAAGGAGGGGCCCGGGAACCCCATAATACGCCACTGCAATTACAATCCCCCCCCATGAAAAAAATCTTTTGGGAAAAGGCTCATAACAACACCGGCAAAACCCAATACACCAGACACATCCCAATTAAAACCAACACGAACACCAACAAAAACTTAAACTCGGCAAAATTCAGATTATAGAAAGTTTGCCCTTGAGATCCTTCTTTATTATATATATATATTTTAAATAAACCGCAATTATTCTTCAACTGCTTCCTTTAATTTATTAAACATTCAACATTTTAAATAATATTTTAATATTTATTAACGTAAATTGTTGGTTTCCTGGTAATAAAGTTGTCAAATATTTTCTTTTTCCTTATTTTTATAAATACATTAAAACGTGTTTCCATTCAATTATGAATATATAATTAATTTACAAAAAAATGATTATCACTTAAACATGAACTGAAGATTTACAGTTATTGATAAAAGATCGAGTAAAACATGCAGTAAACAAAAATTATTTTGGCTACAACTTGAAGTTTCTAAAATGACCCAAAACTAAAAACATCTTATTTTGTTAATTTATTGATCCTCTTTTAATGATCCCCAGATTTTAATTTCGACACAACCCAAAAAGGAATAACATGTGATATAAAATTATTTTAGTACATTAAAAATCTGTAAAATTACAAGATTTTTCCTGTACAATTAAGCTTGACAATATAAATTTAAGTTAAATATTTTTTTAAATACGTAAATAAACAGCGTATTGTTTATCAATAGTAAGTACAGAGTTTATTTACATACAAAAATTCTCAAACCAGAAAAAACAGTGTCAAGTGAATTTACAAAAAATCTTTTAATTTTAATTTTTTACAGTGATGTTTATATTCTACCCTCTTAAGACTATTGTTCTTTTGCTTTGAGGTAATTACCACTTTTGTATACATACACTTTATAGAGAAGGAAGCGTTTATTGTATTTAAATCTTGTCTTCAACTGATGAAAGCTTCCCACAAAAGAAACTCATATTTTCTTTTAAAACCAAAAATAATGATTGTTTGTTTCATGGTTAGCAATTACTCAAAGATTATCTTTTTTAAAACGGATTTTTTAAAAAAGAATACTGAAACCTGTACCAGTTTCACGAGGTATGTATCAATAATGACATAAGTTTGTAAAACTCAAAAAGGTGTTTTGTAGAAAACTAATGAGGAACCGTCTCATTTAAATGACATTGAAATAATGATTACACAAATGCAATGAAAATTGAGTGATGAAAATTGCTTTTGGAAAATGGAGATTGTCATGTTTTTTCACTAATATTATTGTACAGGACATACTTGTAATGTTGTATTCAGATGAGCAAGAGGAATATCAGAATCCAAATCACTGTCCTCCAAATAGTGTGGTAGACCCTAGATCAAGCATCCATCCATGTCCGCTGTTTCAATTCATTGAAACTGAAACTGCCTTTCTGCTTTCGCTCAAAATGCTGATGTTTATTTTACCTTGACTACTTTTTTGATACCATCTTTCCACTGTACAAAAGATCGGTCTCGGGATCCAATCTGTAAATAAAAATGTTTAATCATTATTATTCCAAATATTAATTGTTTATCTCCCCATGCAAGAATTTCATCAATCTGTTATAAATATTATACATTGGAGACAAGTAGAAATAAGGGTTTCAAAAAAAGATGAAAAACTATTTTAAATATTCACCAGATTGGAAGTGTTTATACCATTTAATGTATTATCATGTATTATTTAATTAACATTATTGTAACTTCCTATTCAAGGAAAATATTAATTTAACTGAGAATATGATCACAAAAAGGATAATGAATGGACAACATTTACCATGTAACAAGAGACACCTATCACAAAGCTTGCCCCAACCTGGGTGGAATGACCCATACAAGAGCTAATCAGAGCTTCACTAGTAAAATAATTGGGAATCCTGGGTCATTAAAAATCTTCATCGCTGTACGTTAGAGAAAAAGCCACAACCCAAAATTTAAAAAAGACTAACATTTTTGAATAAACCCAAGGAATAGTGTACTGTATACACCATGACGTCTCATGAATTGTTTTTAGAACATGTATAACAACTTACTGTTTTTTTCTTCATAAACCTGAAAATTCAAGCACAAAAAAGAAAAACTAAATGAGATAATGATTCATCATACATTGTTGGATGAGAAAATTTGATATAGACAAGGAAAAGTATTCACTTTGCGTCCCATATGTAAACAAAATGTGAATGTACAAATACATATTTACTAAACAAATATATACTGAACAGCAAAAGAGACGCAAGTCCGAGGACAGCAAAGAAACGCAAGTCCGAGGTCTTGTCAATTTTCAAACAGAAGACAAACCATTTTGATTCTAATCACTCATTTAATAAAAATGCTTTCAATTTGTGAGCTGAAAGTGACTGTTGAAATTGCTCACAAAATAGTTGTCTACTACAATACAACAATAACTATATTTAAAGTAAACACACACTTAACTTGGCTAAAAATCAAAATCTGTTTTCAATCAAACCGCAATTCCACGTGACGTTTCATAAACAAAACAAAATGTTAACCCATTTGTATGGTTAAATAAGTCAGTCTATTGTATTGATTTTCTGTCACTACAGCCACAATGGTGACCATAGATGAAATCAAAAGGGCCTGCACACAAATCACCTATCCAAAAGCCTTGAGGGCCCAAATAGTTAAGATTGTACAAAAGAAAGACCTCATGAGATCAACCTTGCGATCACACTGGAGCAATAAAGTGTGTTGGTTACGACAACATCTGTCACGATTTCATGAAGGGCAGGTCATAAGTAAGGACAGTTCCAAAGAGGCATAAGTGGAATCTACTGGCTAATAAGAAGACACACTCGTCTCTGTCCTGCACTTAAAGTACCCATCAGTGATCAGATCATGAAGAGAGCATGATGCTCGTGGATCCACCAGAACCACCAGTCATATCCATCTCATCCATCCGGGTGGATCCCAAAGACACTATTGTCAGTGTGGGGGAAAATCACAAGTAAGTATTAATAAAAACTTCCAACTAATCATTTTTTTAAAAACTGTTTACTTTGATACCAAATGTTGAAATTGATCCAAATTAACTGTTTAACTTTGAACCGAAGAAGTAAAAGTAAATATTTTTTGAAAACCCCAGTATACTAATTTCATAAAACTGTCAACCTAGCTTAACAACTTTTTTAAATACATGTATTTTATTTTGAAGGATGAAATTCCAAAAGTTGTTGGCATTTGCGCATCAGATAGTCCGAAACATCGAAGAAAGAGGGAACTGATCCATCCAGTAGCTTTATGGAACGACATAACAAAGAGCCCAGTGAAATCAGGTGATCACGTAAAGATCCCCAGCCCAAAGAATAACAAGTTCAACAAAGATTAACTTTAATAACGAAGGATACACAATTGATGTATGTATACAAACTATTGCAATAATACTGTTAGTACAACTTTACAAAATAATAAAATTAAAAAATTTAAATCAACAATAAATTAACCATTCTTCAAATGTTATTTCACAGACTATTAGTCTAAGTCCATAGGTTACAATCACATTTAACTTTGCGATTTATGTTGTTTAACTGAAAACAAAAATATTGATAAAATTTTTTGCCTTTATGTACTACAGGTCATCCAGATAAGATCATAGAAAAGTTTTAGAAGTAATCAGTAGAAAAATACGCTACTTCAGTTATATTTATGTGCAGGAAACGACATTATCTACCACTCTACATGCCAAAGGAAATTGTTGAAGACCTTTGCAAAAAAGCACTTTGGGGAATACAGCTGTTTTAACAACAGGAAATGTGCAAATTCAGAGTCCAATCATCGAACATCATTGGCCTCAGTACAGACAGTCGTCCCAAACAAGGAAAACCTTCCACTGCACTTCCACTGCAACTTCCACCCCAGTTCCAAACATGCCACACCTAAAACGTCCAAAAAATAGATTTTACATTTCGTCCCTTTTATTGCCCGGTGCCACAGATCCACAGGCGCCAATGGGAAACAAACGAAATTCTGCAGGAGAAATTATAAACACACAGTTATTTGTCATTTGCCATTCTTTCTTCACACTGATTTATATTTTCTTCAAAAATACAAACACAAAACTACTTCATCCTATAAAAAATACATCCAGTGAATTGTCCCGAAATCAGGTATGCAATAAAACAAAGTTTTCTTCCCTTGAAAAATGTGATCTCTCTGGCGGGTCTTACGAAACGTGAAAGAATGAATGAACCACGGCCCATAGGATAGAACGGCAACAAAGGGCTGAATCAAGACTAGCTAGCAACACTTAGTAATTTTGAGATTTATGGCTGCCATTGTTTTAGGAGCGGGTTTTGGGGAACTTGTGTCAAGAATTTAACATTTTGGAAGCAGCTTTGAAAGTCTGCATTATTTCAGTGTAAGATAACAGCCTCAAATGTATGCAGGGAGGGTTTTTTGCCCGAAGAAACATGTGAATATAATAAAAGGACTCAAATGAGGTTGTCACTATACAATGGAGATGGTTTCATATTCAAAACCCTGTCATAGTGTAACGCAGTAAAGGGTTCAATCAGAGCTATAGAACTACAATGTAGTATACTACAATTCACATGCAAAAGTGGTTTATGGCAATATCAAATTTGTAAAAAACCCCCTTTCAAATAAACCTTTAATAAAGAATAATGACAGTGAAACATAAAAACCCATGCCGCTTCGTTCATATAATACTTAAAGGAAGAGAAAAGTTTCCTTGAACTTTATCAGGACAATGTTTAAGGGTGCACCCAAAATAAACCCCATAGTAAACATGCTAAATACCCAATATTAAAAAATAAAAAATACTTAGAGTCCCACAGTTTTTAAAACCAAAGAAAAATATTGATCGATATATAACCTTTATTTTCTTCTATTCACTGTCTAAAGTCCAGGTTTCAGGAGTTATTCTCATCCCAATGAAAACCACCTCACAGTAGTAAAAACGTCCACACTGAAAAGCAGCCATTTTGGAAAAGGCCTTACGTTGAAATCAAATTAGGACCACTTTTTCGGGGCCTTGTGTCCAAAATACTCACAGTTGGAAGCAGGACCCTCGGTTATGAGTCCATTTTACAAACCATCAAATGAATGGGCTCAAATCTTTGTTTTTCAGAAAATTTGAGGCATACATTTTAGATAAAAGCTGCCATAAATTTCCCTCACTATTTAGTGGGTCACCTTTAAAGAGATGATTTTTCAATTTGACTTGGGAACACACTAAGGACATCCAGTAATCTGCAGAGGTCATGTTTTGAAAAAATTAAAAAATATTACTCCACTGCAGAATGCCGCTTTAAGATATTGGTTCGTCTATGATGTTTCTGTGCAGTTTGAATGGAAAAACCATGCATTGTGTATGCATTATTGTATTTTGGTAATGTTTTTCTTTAAAAATTTCTTTAAATAACAATTAGTTTCTCCTTGAATATTTAAACAATATCTGAGATATTATCAAAGGAAATTCAGACAGTTTTACAAAATTAACCTTATTGGGGCGGATCCAGGTTGACAGAAAGGGCCTCATACACAATGAATCATCTGAGGCAAATACAGCCTTTCTTCACATGATGTGCTGAGAAGAAATGTAAATGTAAATTGTTTCATGGTAAACAGACCACAAAGAGAAAGAAAATCCCAACCCTGCATAATCCCCATGTATATACAGGTCCTGCAAAGAGAGTTGATCAAAAATTTGATAAAAACAGATATTTAAAGAGTATATACAGTTTTTCTTCAATGCATGCATTCCTAACCAGTACTATTTAGAAACAACTACTTGTAATAGTTTTGTGAATTTTACTAATGCAACAAAATGTAACACTAATTAAAGACAACAAATAACAACCAATTTCAATGATAATTATGCACTGTGAAACACTCAATGGATTAAGCTGTTAGTAGTTGGTCAATCATTAGCCTCACTCTTCCCCAAAAAAGACAACCTTAAATGAGGATGCCATTGTGCTCTCCTGTTGTGTTTGTGTTTTCCTAAGAAAAACTGGTTCACTCATTGTTAAAAACATGCATACTATTAAGTAATGATGACACTGACAGGCACTGGATGATATAGTATGTATAATTCATATGTAGTTAAATCATATTTGCAATAACCCAGCTGAGCATATCAGTTGCAAAATGGGTCTTGTTGGGTGGAATCTACAAAAGAAAAAAGGCTGGTACCAGAAAAAACAGTCATCATCCAAAAGAAGGCAAATAAATGAAATACGAAAGAGACTCACCAACTGTCTATATTAGGCCATCATATGAGCAGATGGAGTTAGCTGTCACCAGAGATGTACAGGGATTCTTTGTAGACACCCAATGAGGCCAACAAGAGACGTCATGTACTGCCCAAAATTGTTGAAAACTCCAGTTGAAAACCCAAACCAAGAGCGACACAACTTCAGCAAACAAGGGAACAATCACCAGGATGGGAGGAGGTTACGGTTGTAAATGTCAATGCTGTTAACTTGGGGTACAGGCCGTTGGATCACCAACGAGCAAAACCGGAGTGGATGGTAAACCAGAACTCATGCGCATGCAGAGGTTCGTCGAGGTTTACCCGTGTCCGAGATGATGTCCTGAAAGTGCAGGTTCCATACAGACAAGACAAACTGTACACAAAATTCCTCGAACGGGGAGAGGGAGACGACTCCCACTCCCAACATGGCTTTGCAGGTTGGTCTCACAATACCGGGTGAACTGCTGGTGAGGAAACCCTTTTCTGAATGGATACAACTGTTCCTTCAGGGAAATGCCCCGCAGAAATTATCAAATAAATGGGGGAAATTATAACTTTGAAATGAACAGGATATGAGCGATAAAAGAAAATTTCAAAGAATCATGAATTAAGGTCACAATAGGGGAAAATGCAATAGTTTTTGAAGTTGATCGACAATATAACAACCCTTAGAACTGCCGCAAGAAGACACTGTTCGTTCCAGCAACTCAAACAAGGGGCATTGTTTGTGAAAATTGAAACCCAAAAATACATTGTAATGTAAAAATGAGAACAAGCTGTGCAAAAATGTGACATCAGCAAGAAAGAACACAAAAATGCAGATAAATGCACAGCCACGTCCAGCAAATTTCAACATGGGTATGAACATGAAGGGGAATTCAAAGCAAAAACCTTGAACTGTAAGGAGCCTCTGACAATAATAGGTTCACCACGATGCCGACGGTTGTCTCAGAGGGGATACAATCATATTATACACATAGCAAGGCAGGTATGGCTGAACATTCTCAGACCCCTCATCTTAACAGATCACTTTGCAGCCAAGTCGCAAATTTAGTCCAGATATGTTTCCCGAAAACGAGACGGAAAAAAGTAAACTGCAGGATCGCTTTGCGATGACCTAAGCATAGGGCACAGGCGAGGCGGCTGCTATCCTTAAAAGCAAGGGGCCATTTCAGATTACCACCATGGCCGCCAAAGCAGCAAGCGCAATTCCACAATGCTACATGGGGAACCATGGGCTGTGAAAAAAGTATCATACATTTGCTATGGTGGTGCTACATCAACCTATCAATTTCCATACCGCTGCTAATGTAAGATCAAAGGAAAAAGTCATCAAATGATGAACAGACTGTTTTGAAACCACTGGACAAACGAATTGGGAAAAAACGATGGAGAAAACAAAAATGGAACGAGCACTCAGAAAGCCGAATCTATGAATCATGCTTTTGCAATGACAAACCCAAAGGGACAATTACCTTTTAAGAAATGGTGACTGTAGAGATCACAGGCAGTACACTTGGTCAATAATGGACAGCAAATTCAATAGTAAAAATGCGAATCTGCTGGTTGCCGTAACTGCTGGTCACCAGCGCCAAAGCCCTTGTGAAAAAGGAAAAGAAACAGAAATACTACCTAAAAGGGCCAAGGAAAATACAAAAAAACGAGGCACAATGTCGATCAAAACGATTTATTTATTATGCTTCACAGGGCTTTAAACGTGGCAACTAGATCCCAAGCAAAATAATGACAACAGCGACTGCAAAGAATTAATATGAACACAATTATTGCAAACAGTTCCCAAACTAATAAGGCTTTTTAGTGCTTATTCCTACTTATTTTTCCATCGCTTTTTCCCAATACCTAGGGTTTGGGTTATTTAGGGTTAGGTTAGGGTTAGCTTGGACAGAAAAAGGTATGACTGACTTACATGCAGCTAAATTATACAATTTTATAGGCCCATGGCCTGCGCAACGTCTTCGTCGTTTGCATCTTTTCAGAATTAAACAGATGCGGTTCAAGAGATAATTTCAAAAAACGCAAATGTATGACAGGTGACTACATCAAATTTCTGGTAAATTAGAGATTCCAGAGTGTGCCATGTAAGCCACTCTGCAAGCATCATGTGGGTTTTTTTGATTCTGTAATTTGATATTCATTAGTCCATAGTTCTTCCTTTTGAATCCCCAAATGACACACCCGTAGATTCAAACAAATGTGTCTTCTTGTCAGAGAACTCTTTATTTTGCAAAAAGCCTCCATGTTTTCAACTAGATTAGTAAAACCCCGTAAACTATACAGGGAAATTTTACCCAGTTACCCATGTACACCAGTAATCAGATCTATTAAAGTTCATAAATGAAGGACAGAAACTTGTTTAAAAACTTAAAAATAATTAAAACCTGATTTGATATATATAATGAAGAAAAAGTATTGTTTGTAAACAATAAATGGCAAATATAAACAATTCAATAGCGAAAAAAAAGCACACAGACATGGTATTAATTTACAATACATACCTTTTGCTGTAACAGTACTTATTCATCCAATAAAGACCTGAAATAAAGGATATTGAATGGAAAATTTAATGTGAAAAATTTTCTTTTTATTATCATTTTACGATACTGTAAACAAAAGAAGTTTAAACCCACCATCAAAAAACCCATGGACGACGCTTTTTTAAAACTAAAACAAAAAACCCCATAGTAAAAGGCAAACCCCCAATATTCAAAAATCTTTAAAAAATACTTAGAAGTCCCAGTTTTAAAACCAAAAAAAAAAATATTGACGAATATAACCTTTATTTTTTTCCCATTCACTGTCAAAAAGTCCGGGTTTTCCCAGGAGTTATTCTCATCCCAATGAAAACCCCCCCCGTAGTGAAAAGCCCAAACCGAAAAGCAGCCTTTTTGGGAAAAAAGGCCCTACGCTTGAAATCAAAAGACCATTTTTTCGGGGCCTAGTGTCCAAAATACTCAGTTGCCGGGCCCCCCGGGTTATGATAGTATTTTTTAAAACCATCAAATGAAGGGGCCTCAAATCTTTTTTTTTCAGAAAATTTGGGGGTACATTTTATGATAAACAGCCGGCCCATAAATTTTTATATTTAGTGGGGACCTTTAGGGGAACTCAAAAGAAAGAAAATCCGAACCTTATCGCTTGAGGGCGTGTTGATCATCGGTTACACCCAAATTTTAGAAAAAAACCAAAGTGCATCTTTGCCCCAAATTTATGTCTTAAGATGCACCATGATTTTTAAACTGATGTTTTTTCCAACGAAAAAAGAGTTTTATGTTTGTATTTTTTACAACAAAAATATAAATTAATGTGAAAAAAGAATTACTCTACAGGAAAAATAAACACCAAGGATGAAGAAAAAAAAAGGGTGTGGGGTTTTAAAAACCATACCCAAACAGCCTTAAGACCCAAAAGGCAAAAAAAGTCAGACGTCCCCCTGATATAACACTGCAATAAAGGTGTTTTAAACATCCGTCGGGGTTTTCATAAAAGGGTATTTTGATCATTTCCCCAAAAACGCATGAGGGGAATCTATAAAAAAAGACACACCCGTCTCTGTCCCACTTAAAGTCCCACGACAGATCATGAAGAGAAAAAATTGCCCCGCCCTGTGAGACTTGTCCCCCAGATCTGACATTCATAGATATGTATTAGGTTAAAACCCTTAGGGGTTTTTCCCAATGAACAAATGTTATTTCCGTGCTTATTCCTTTCCCGGGAATTATCGAGCGATGAAGAAAACCCATCACTTTGCGGTTTTTTTCTTTTTTTGAATTTCGCGCTCGGAGAAAATCAAATTAAATTTGGCCCAAAACACAAGCGGCGAGCTATCGTTCGAGTACAACCCATGAATAAAATCACCCCTTTTCCCAAACACCGGTTGCCCAAACCCGGCCCCGGGGTATTCATTCCGCCTGCCGTGTGGAGTCGGGCGCACAGGCTGCACAGGTAAAAGGTGTATGCAGAACCAGTTTAGGAGCGGGGGGGCCCGGGCCCCAGACTCTGGTCTGAAAACCCGGCGGGGAAGTTTAAAAGATCGACGTCATTGGGTGACGTCATTATTTTCGGAACCCGCGCTCAGACAACTGGTTGATTGCCCAAAATCAAAGAGCTGTATTTTTCACCGGATGACTGGCCGTTTAAAAATTTTATTTTGGGTTTAAAAACTACTTTTAAACTAACTGTTTAGTAAATCACAAAGTGGCAGTTGAGGTCATGACCTTTTTTTTGAACCAAACACAAAAGTTTCGAAGGAAATATCGGGTTGTCCGAAACAAGGATATTTTGACCTTTTTTGGATTTAACGGAGCCATGAAAGACAAACAGACAGACATTGTCCAAAAAATCGCCCTTTTTTATGGTTTTATTAATATTTTATAAAAAAGGTAAGACCACCATAAGAGATGGTTTTTATCAAACTAAAAAAAAAACCCCAGAAATCGATATAATTTTTTTTGTTTTTTTTTCAAAAAGTTCAGAGTGAATTAACGGAAAACCCCCCGGGGGGGACAAGTCCTTTTGAGGAGCGGGTCAAAATGCTCGTGGATCCAAGAACCCAAAGTCATATCCATCTTTATTATTTTTTTTTGATATACCCAAAAGGGTCAATACTTGAAATCACAAGTATTAAATTATTAAAACGACTAGAAAGAAACAATAAAAGAAGTTTTTTATATTTTTTTCCCATTGCATTTTAATTTTTTTATTTTATGGCGGGGTTTTTATTTATTTCTTTTTTTTTTGAAATATGTAAGTTTTGTCTGAAAAAAATAAGAAAAATAATCAAACAGTAATCCCCCCCCTTTCCCAAATGACGTCACTAGTTCATTGAAATTTTGACGCGCAATACGAAAGTTGTTATTGAATAAACGAGAACAATCAACAAATGCAACACGTTCGGGGTTTTCTACCCATTTGCTAATCAACAAAGATCTCCGTGTTTTATTGAAACAGACGTCTGAAAAAAAACTCAAACGAAATTTTTAAATTTAAAACAAAACAAATATAAATTCCCCTTACACATTTTTTATATTATAGTGTTTATTTAAACATTATATATATTTTTTTCGATTATAGACTCAATTAAAAAACCACAACCCTGTATTAAAATTTTTCATCAACCTTTTTAAAGACAATTTATCTGTATTTTAAATAATTTTGGAAGATTAAAAAACTTTTCTTTGTTTACTTATGAGTCAATTGATCATTCTATCTGTGTTTATTAAACATTCTTAAAAAAATAAAGTTTGAAGAAAAGCCCCCAGAAAAAATCTTATCAAAAATTACCCCATTAGAAAAAAAAATACGCCCATAGTTTGTTACATCATGAGTTTTTATTGTTCAAAAAGGGGAAGTTAAGAAACCACCAAACAGCAAGGAAATTTTTTTTTTAATTTTTTTTTCCAAATTTTGACTTAATATAAACAAAATCATAAACTATTCTATGAAAGCCTGTATGGCAAGGGTTCATGATTTTGGGAATGCTTGATTTAAAATCCACCATAGATGCGCATAATTATCGTTAGATTTTAAATTTGATACTGTGTTATGTTAAATTGAATGTTGTTTTTGTATTGAGAATGCATTATTTTTTATTTTTTATTTTTTTTTTGATTTATCTTCATTTTTTTTTTTTTTTTTACAATTTTTTTAAAATAATTTAAAAAACGAGTGTTTTCTGTCCCCAAATTTAAAAAAACAAAGTATTTTTTTTTTTTAATGAAGGGCGGTATATTATTCGACGATCAATTTTGTTAATTTGGGGGAAAAGGGAAAACCCATAAGGGGCAAAAGAAGAGATGGACACCCCGCATTAATGACTACAATTTCTAAAACCCCAAAAACGTTGTGTAATGAGATTACATAAAAACAATGACCAAAACCACCATAAAAATGGGGTAAGATCACTTTGGGTGACGTCAAAATTTTTAAAACCCGTAATAATTAAAAATTTTAATTATTTTAAGAAAAGAAATGTTATATTTACCCAACCAATAAACCAAACCCTTAAAAATTTTTATTGTTCCAAATTCAACAACTCAAAACCTTTTACAATTTTATTTTTTACATTTATTAAAAACACTTTATTTCCATACAACTTTTTGGCCAAATGATGACAATTGAAATGGCAAAGACTTTTTTTCCCGAAGCTAAAAAACTCGAATAATTTTAAATGATCTAGTTTAGAAAAGAACCCTTTTTCAACCTTTGCACCCGCCCATTAGTATTTCACAACACTAAATCAAGCTCCATTGTTTCAAATCATGCAAAATAAACCCAACAACACCAAATTTAACAATTTAAATTTTGCTTTTTCCCCCAACACCAAATCAATCAACCTTTTTTTAATTTTTTTTCCCATGTTAATAAAAATATGTCTTTTGTATTGAAATTTTTGAAAAGATTGTAAGGTAACAAAATTTAAAGCGGAAAAACCCCAAAGGGGTTTTTTGAAATAAAAACTTTACCAAAAAATGATCAACTTAAAAAAAATTCATGCCTATATACAAAAAAATAGTTGTTTAACAAAAAACAATAACTATATTTAAAAAAACATACACACTTAACTTGGGGTAAAAACAAAATCTGTTTCAACTAAAAGCAATTCACTGGGCGTTTCATAAAAAAACAAAAAGTTAACCCCTTTGATGGTTAAAAAGTCAGTCTATTGTATTGATTTTTTTTCATACAGCCACAATGGTATTTTTAGATGAAATAAAAAAAGGGGGCCCAAAATAATATCCAAAAAACCTTGAGGGCCCCAAAAAGTTAAGATTGTAAAAAAAAAAATGGGTCAACTTTTAGATCACATGAGAATAGGTGTTGGGTTTAAAAAACATCGTCAGAAAGAAAGGTTAATTTGGGAAGTTCCAAAAAATAAGGGAATCATCTAAAAGAAGACACACGTCCGTCTCGTCCCACTTTAAAATACCTAAAGATCGATCATGAAAAGCAAGATGTCGGATCCACCCAAAAACCAGTCATATCCACCATCCATCCAGGTGGACCAAAGACACTATTGTCAGGGGAGGGGAAAAATCACACAAGTAAGTATTAATAAAACTTCCAACTAATCATTGTTTTAAAACGGGGTTTAGATACCCAATGTTGAAATTTGGGGTCCAAACCCAAATGTTTAACTTTTTAACCGAAGAAGTAAAAATTTTTTTTTTGAAAAACCCCCCTTCTAATTTAAAACTGTCAACCTAGCTTTAAAAACGTTTGACATTGTATTTTATTTTTAAGGGTGAAATTCCAAAAGTTGTTCAGCATCGAAATCCGAAATCGAAGAGAAGATGAACTGGATCCATCCAAGTAGCTTTTTTGGAACGAATAAAAAGAGTCCAGGGAATCAGGTGATCACAAAAATCCCCATTTAAAGAAAAAAGTTCCAAAAAGATTAACCTTTTTAACCACGAAGGATAAATTGATGTATGTATAAAACATTGCAATAATACTGTTAGAAACTTACAAAATAATAAAATTTAAATAATTTAAAAACAACAAAAATTAACCATTCTTCAAATGTTATTTTTAAAACTATTGTCTAAGTCCAAAGGGTTTCAACACACATTTTAAATTTTGATTTATGTTGTTTAACGAAACAAAAAAATTGATAAAATGTTTTTTTTTTGTACTTAAGGTATCCCAGACAAGATCAAAAAAAGCTGAAGTAAATAGAAAGCAAAATTTCTTCAGTTCTTTTATTTCCAGGGAAAAAGACATTATCTAAAACTCTAAACAAAAAGGGAAAATTTTTGAAGACCCTTAAACCAGACTTGGGAATATATTTTTGGGAAAAACAGGAAAAAAGTTAGAGTCCAATCATCGAACATCATTCCCAAAAGACAGTCGTCCCCAAAAAAAGGGGAAAACCCCACTGCCACTTCCACTGCAACTTCCCCGAACCCCACTGCCAGTTCCAAACATAAGCCTACACCAAAAAAAAGTCCAAATAATGATTTACATTTTCCTTATTCCCAATGGAAACAAAATTTCAGGAGAAATTATAAAAAAGTTATTTGTCATTTGCCATTCTTTTTTCACACGATTTTTATTTTCAAAAATACAAACACAAAACTATTTCATCCATACAAATCTCCCTAATTTCCCCGAAATCAGGATGCAAAAAAAAAAGTTTTTAAATTGTAAAATTTGGAATTTTAGGGGGGCTTATAACCAAGTGCAAACGATATGAATGAACCACGGGCAAAGGGTATGAACCAACAAAAGGGTCTTTTAATCAAGACCATAAACACTTTTAATTTTTTGAGATTTCATGGCGCCATTGTTTTACACGGGGGGGTTTGGGGGTAATCTTGTCAAGAAACAATTTTAAGCAGTTTTTAGCAGTCTGATTATTTTGAAGAAACAGCCTCAAATGTATGCAGGAGGGGCTTTTTTCGAAGAAAAGTGAATATAATAAAAAAGGACTCAAATGAGGTTGTCACTATACAATGTAGATGGTTTCATATTAAAAACCCTGTCGTAGTGTAACGCAAAAGGGTTCAATCAGAGCTATGGGAACTACAATGTAGTAGTACCACAATTCGAATGCAAAAGTGGTTTCATGGCAATATCAAATTTGTACTGCAAACCTTTCAAAAAAACCCTTTTTAATCAATTGAATAATGACAAGTGAAACATTAACATACCTCCATCCCGCTTCGTTCTTTTAAATTTACTTAAAAGGAAGAGAAATAGGTTCCTTTGCAAACTTTATCAGGACAATGTTAAAGGGGTGCACCCAACTAAATAAACCCCCATAGTAAACAAAAGCAAAACCCAAATTCAAAAATATTAAAAATACTTAGAAGTCCCACAGTTTTAAAACCAAAGAAAAATATTGATCGATATATAACCTTTATTTTCTTCTCTATTCACTGTCTAAAGTCCAGGTTTCCAGGAGTTATTCTCATCCAATGAAAACCCCCCTCACAGAGTGAAAACGTCCACACTGAAAAGCAGCATTTTGGAAAAAGGCCTTACGCTTGAAATCAAATTGGGACCACTTTTCAGGCCTAGTTTTCCAAAATATCACAGTTGGGCCAAGGACCCCAATGATAGTGGGCATCTTTACACAATCCATCAAATGAATGGGCCTCAAATCTTTGTTTTTCAGAAAATTTGAGGATACACTTTATGATAAACAGCTCGGCGCATGAATTCCTCACTATTAGGGGGGTGCCCCCTTTAAAGAGAGATTTTTTCAATTTGACTTGGGAACACACAAAGGACATCCAGTAATCTGCGGGAGGTCATGTTTTGAAAAAATTGAAAAATTACTCCACTGCAGAATGCCAGCTTAAGCATTTTGGGTTCGTCTATGATGTTTTGCAGTTTGATGGATAACCACATTGTGTATGCATTATTGTATTTCTTGGTGCAATGTTTTCTTAAAAATTTTTTAAATAAAAATTTAGTTTCCTTTAATTTTTAAAACAATATCTGAGATATTATCTAAACCTTCAGCAGTTTTCAAAATTAACCTTATTAGGGGGGGATCCAGGTTGACAGAAATGGGCCTCCAACACAATGAATCATACGCTGGGGGGTAACGGTTTTCTTCACATGATGTGCTGAGAAGAAATTAAAATGTAAATTGTTTCATGGTAAACAGACCACAAAGAGAAAGAAATATCCCAACCCTGCATACATCCCCATGTATATACAGGTCCTTGCAAAGAGAGTTGATAGGTGATGGAGAGGGGGGGGAATGGTAAATGTTGTACAAAATTTTCAAACCTTCATTATTAATGCATGCATTCCTGAACCATATTTTTTGAAACAACTACTTGTATAGTTTTGTGAATTTTACTAATGCACACACATGTAACACTAATTAAAAGACAACAAAAAAACCAACTTCCAATGATAATCACAATTTAATAGCCGAAAAAGCAAAAGACTATGGTATTAATTTCAAATTCCACATACCTTTTTGTTGTAACAGACTATTCATCCAATAAAGACCTGAAATACAAGGATATTGAATGGGAAAATTTAATGTAAAGATTTTCATTTATTATCAGCCTTACTGATACTGTAAACAAAAGCACACGTTAAATCCCACCATCAAAACAAACCATGGACGACGCCATTTTTAATCTATAGGTGCAACTAAATAAACTGCCCTATAAACAGTGTAAATACAAAATATTCAAAATCATTAAAAATACTTAGAATCCCACAGTTTTTAAAACCAAAAGAAAAATATTGATCGAATATAACCTTATATTCTTTCTATTTACTTTTTTAAAGTCCGGTTTCAGGAGTTATTTTCATCCCAATGAAAACCACCTCTACAGTAGTGAAAACGTCCACACTGAAAAGCAGCCATTTTGGAAAAGGCCACGTTGAAATCAAATTAGGACCACTTTTTCAGGGCCTAGTGTCCAAAATACTGTTAAAGGGCCGGGACCCCAGGTTAAGATAGTATTACAAAAATCCATCAATGAATGGGTCAAATCTTTTTTTTTCAGAAAAATTTGAGGGCATACACTTTATGATAAATATCGGCGCATGAATTCTACTATTAGTGGGTGCACCTATAGGGCAATGGAAGCTTCCAAGCGTGGTCAGTCTTCAGATCGTCACTTTACGCACGTGCTCGTTATCAAGTCAACCGATCATGCATACAAATATTCCTGAGTTTCCATGGCTGTTTAGACGCTTCCAATCGCGTGCGAAAAAAATTCTGTGTACACGGCCTCCGACGCGAACTGGTTTTAATAAGTCTTAAATTCCCTGACTTTTCCCTGACTTTAAGAAGTTTACCCTTTTCCCTGACTTCAAGGCCTAAAATGCAAAGCAAAATTCCTGACTTTCCAGGTTTTCCATGACCAGAACCCTGATAGATGATGAATATAGTTCTTTTAGGACAATATCTTTAAGGACTATTTAAAATTTTGGTTGCTTATTTTGTTATTTTAAAAAAAAAATTACAAAGATAGCGTTTGAACTCATGGAAAAAAAATCAACTATTACTGTCAAGTACATCCAATAACCATTGTTTTAAAAA
>JAQQFT010000551.1:0-23753 GCA_029582265.1 Zoroaster sp. YZ-2022 | reverse complement strand
TTTTTCGACCCCACGGGCTCAAAAAAGACCCTTTTGTTGTGATAGGGTTTGACCCCGGGGGCTCAAAAAGGTGCCGGAATCGGCATCCCCTTTGACGACCACGGCTCCAATTCACCCCCCGGAAAATGCTCGAGGGGTTTTTTTTGGTTGGCGCCCTTATTGACAGGAAGGGTTTATAAAAGTTTATGAAAAAAAAAAGTGGCCCCGGTTTTAGCGTCCACTCCCCACCCCGGTTTTTTTTTAGTTGCAACAGTGGAAACGGACATAAATGAGGGTTTTTGGCGGGGAGTTTTGGCAGACAGTGGCTCAGAATCAGATGACGAAGTAACGGATGGACGGCACTTTAAGTAAAATTTCCCAGGGGAATTCGTTAAAAGAGGTGGGCCTAAATCACGGGAAAAAAATGAAAACAACACTGTAAGTAGTATAGAGTAACAGTTAACTTTTTCCCCCCCAAAAATTAAGTAATGAAATTTTTTCCTGGGTTATAGGTAAATATTGGATGCTTTTTTTTTTCAAGGGGATACAACTGTTGGATTTGGGAGGAATGAAAATTTTAGAAAATGGACCCCTTTTAAATTGGGGATTGATAAAATCCCACCCCTGGACGGGGTTCAAAAAGTAAAATGTACAATTTTTAGTAGTTTGTTGGGGTAATATTTGTTTCATTGAAACGGCAAGTTGATGTATAGATATAGATAAAATTTAAACCCCCCATAGCCGGTCGTGCTGTTTAGCGTCAACAGGCTGAAAAAAATTTACCAAGTTTCCCAAAAGAATAGCCTGTATTCAAAAGGCCCTTATAAGTCTTTATTATGAAAGGGTTGGGGAAATTACATTCAAACCCCACTTTAAAAAAAAATTTATCGACAACGAGTTTTGGGGGTGGATGGAAGTTTTTATTTCTTTTCTTTTAAAATATTCTTTTTTGGCATGACCCCTGTGGTTTGAAAATGCAACAAAGAAACTTGAGATATTGTATTTACAAAGGACCGAGATTAATCCCCCTTTTTGCCTTTTTTTTCTGTTGCAGCCACCACAAGGTGACGGAAATTGGAGATCAAGGGGACGACGGGAAAGTTAGTTTTCCCGATCCGGTTGGGAAACTAGACCATTATGAGTGTGGGACTGTAAAACCACAAATTTCCCCACCGGCATTTTGCCACCTGTCGGATGGAGATCTTCAAGCTGTATTTTTGCCCAAATGTGTGGGATACCCCTGTCGGAGACTAACCCATGGCAAAAAAAGGGGGCCTCAAATCCTGATCAACAATTCTCCTGGCCCCCCCAAAACATTCCGGAAAGTGGCATTTGTGGCATTTCCCCTCATTGCTATGGGCATAAACAAATCCTCTCACCAAAAAGATGTACTGGTCGAAAATCAAAAAGTTCTTCACATCCCATTCTATCCGTCAAATCATACCCCGAATCTTTCAGTTCAATTCTTCGGTTTTCCACATCTCAAATAACCAAACCCCCAGAGCCTTTAAACGGAAAAATTTTTCCCAAAGTTGGGCCCCTTGATAAAAACCCCCTCGCCCCAAAAGTTTCTCAACCTGTAAAACCCCTGCGCAGAATCTGTTTCCAGACGAGATATTTGAAATTAAAGGGGACGTTTTAAGTTTTGATACATCCCAAAAAACCTATAAAACGGGGTAAAAGCATTTCCCTGAACGAGTAAAAAACGGGATACACGTGTGTTTGGGAAACTTCCCAAGGAGCCGACAAAAATTGTTTATGAGGGAGACGTAAAAATTCCCAAGTCAGCCCATATCCCCCAAAACCCCAACAGTTGCGGGAAAAAGTCGTCTTAATCTGATCCATGGATTTTGAAATAAGGACACTAATATATTGTGATAATTCCCTTCTAGCCCCTTTTTTAGCTAAACATGCAAAACCCTTAATTCAAAAGGGGAACTGTTCGTTACACAAAAGGGAAAAACCCGGGCCGGGGCCCCCAAAAACCATAAAAGAAAGGAGATGACCCTTTTTTTAAAAAAGGGGGGGAAATTGTTTTCGTTTTGAAGAAAAAAAATCTGAAACCCATTTTTTAAAAAAATGTAGGCAACACCGATTTGTCCAAAACGAAAATTCTTTAAATTAGAGAAAAAGGGGTTTTCCCGGATGTTATGAAGCCCAATTGTATTAAAGATTACAACAAAAAAAAATGGGTGGAACTGATTTTTGCCAACAAGCCAGTACCAATCATACACACAGAAGCTTGAAATGGGGGAAAAAGGGTTTTTTTCCATGTTGAATATCTGTATTGTAAACAGCAGGTAATTTACCAGAAAGGGGAACAAAAATAATGTAAATTTGTTTTTCATAGGGATTGTACAGGGCTTGCTTTTGGGGTTGGGAACGCCAAAAGCCCGTTGAAACCATTTCCCCACCCTGGCCCCAATGGAAAAAAAACGCGACTGCATTGTTTAAAACCGCAAATTAGGGGCGAAAACAAAAAAATGATCTGTAAACAATGTACACAAACCCGTAAAATTCCCCTTGTTTTGAAATACCACATCACTTGATTGTAAATTTACTATTTTGGCCTTTTCCCCCAATTCAATTTTGGGGGAAAGGTGGGAAAACCCCCGGATTACAGCCCAAACCAACATTAAATTTGGGGGGGTGGGGGGGGGTGGGTTTTAAACAGGGATTGTGTTATGTACACTAAAACAATTGGTTCATTTCAAGTAGAAAACCCAAAAAAAAACCCCCAAAAATCTCATCCGTTTTTTTTTTTAAATGGAAAAAAAAATTTATACATGTATTTTAAAATTTTCCCCTTTTATTTATTTTTCTTCGGTGTAAATACTGATCAAATATTTCATTGTTTTGTTTTTACATTTAAAAAATTTCCCAAATATTTTCCCCTTTGAATACTCTTTTTTACCTATTTTTAACATAGAAATATATCTGAGCCATTTGGTATGTACAGTACACGAAAAAAAAAAAAGTGTCTTTTAAATAAGAGTGGGGGCCACTTCAATAAAAGGGGGAAAAAACCTACGGGTTGCTGAAGTGACTTTGGGGCCCCCAAATTATTTGGAAAAGGGGTACTTCACAAAACTGGCTGGTAATAAAAGGGTTAAAGGGGGGGTTTCACGGATCAAAGGCACCGACAAAATTGGGGCCCATGTCTGACTATTCCACAAAGCGTGGTTATTAACGAGGGAACCTTGGTGAAAATTTTTTCAGGTGTTAGCCAACCCCAAACCCCCTCCCTTTCCATCCCAGGTCCCCCAAAGTGAACACCGGTACCTTAAAAACCCATTAATTTCGGTTTGTGAGGGGTAAACAATTCACACTTATCCGGGGAGGTATTCTAAAAAAGTGAAACTAAAAGTAAAATTATGTATATTCGCAGTATCCCAAGAAATCCCTTAATATAAAACCAAAAAAGACAAAATGAAAATTGTTCACAATTTAACACCCCACCCCGTTCACATATTGCCAATCAAAGGCGGGGGGAGATTTGCCGTAATAATAACATTTATTATAACGAAATTTTGGGCCAAAGAATTTGGGGATAACGAGTAACCTTTACGGGGGGCCCAAGGGAAAGAACTTTTTTGTTTTCAATTTAACCCCAAATTAAACAACTATTTATGGCCTCATTAGCGGTAAAGGGCAACATGTCATCAGAGGGGTTTGTGCATCATACATCTCGTCCGGGGCAGGCCTGGAAAATTTCCTGAGAAAAATTTTTGCTTTTTTTTTGTGTGTGGGGAGGCACGGAGACCATTTTGGGGGGTACTTTTTTTAAAGGCAAAAGAAGGGAAGGGGGGTCCACAAAAAAAAAGGGACAAAAGAAGGGAAAAATGAGAGAGGGGGGGGAGAAAGGGATTTTTTTCTCTTATGCCTTTTCGCTTTTTTTCTTTTTTCCCCAAAATTTTTTTATTATGTCTCATGAAATCTAAATTAAATTTTTTAAAATTTTTAAAAACAATAACAAAACATTTGAAACCAACGTCCAATTTGTCCGGGCAAAAAATATATTTTACGTGGTTCCGGCATTTTTCAAATTTAAGTTTTTTTCCCTTTTCAAGGGAAGGCCGGAAAAGGAAGGAAAAAAGTAATACATTTTTTTTTACCCACAATGATTTTTTTTTAGATGTTGTATAATGAATATGCATAAAGTAACCTGGTGAAAACACCAGATCCAATCTTATTTTTCATTTTCCCTTTTTCCTTTTTTCTTTAACTCGGCTATGGGGGCTTTAAAAAGGGCCCCGCAATCCCCCCTTTTCCCAAATTAAAATCACATACATCCCCAGGGGGGGGTTTTAATTTTTTTTTAACAGTAATCTGATATAAATAATTATTAGGGACACCTTTTTAGCAACAACAAAAAGAAAAAGATTACCGGTGGGATCGGGGTTTCCGGGCCCCTTGTTCATGGTTTCCCCCATTGATGGAAATGGTAGTTACTGAATCACAATTGATTGATTTGTGGTTGTAATTATAGACGATCCCACTTTTTGTGTGTGGGTGGATTGGCTTTTGCCAGCTTGGCGTTTTTCCCCTCCATGGGAGGTTACCGAGTTCCTAATGGAAGATCCATCCATACCTATTATACTACATAAAACCCAAAAATTACATACATACAAAACTTTACTGGGCCCCTTTTGGGTTTGTGACAGTAACATTTTCTTTGACCCCCCCAAAGGGAAAAAATCCGGGGCCCCGTTTTGGGGCCCAAATTTTCCCCCATATACAAAATATGGTGGGTTAAGGGGGCCTCACAAACCCAAAAAGTTCACCCCCAAAGGTAAAAAAGTCTTTTTAAAAAAAGACGGCAAATTCCAATCGATCCAGCTTTTTGGCTGAAATTTGGGACATTTTTTGGAAAAGAAAAAAATGCCGACGCGCGGGTCTGAGGCGCGGGGGAAACCAGAAACCGGGGGCTTTTTTTGCCCTTATGTTGAACTTAAAAAAATGCCCCTTTCGGGAAAAATCTAAAATTTTGTTTGGGAGTGTTTTTATAATTATAGTGTTTTTTTAAAAAAACGGCCAAAATTTACAGAATACATTTCAGATTCTACGCCATGAATGAACTTTTCCCTTTGTTCCCATTAAGCAAATTTTTTTTTTGCTTTTGGGGTAAATACCTGAATGGACACTTTAAGATGAAAAAAGGGGCCCGGTCCCCTTTGTATGGGGTGATCCCCTGTCTCCCCGTAAAAAGCATCAATGCTTATTACTTTTTAAAATTATTTTGGTGGCCCTTTTTTTTTTTTGGTCTAAATTTAAAAATTTATTTAAGCTATTTATATTATGAATATATGCCAAGAATTGAGAAACGTTTACAATAAAAATTTTCCCAACAATAAGGGCAGATTTCCCCCCTCACGTTAGGGAGGGGTTGGACCCACCCGGGAGGTCTGTCCCGAGGCCATCCTTTCTTTGTCGATAATTTTTTTTAACCTGTCAAAAATAAACAAAAAGGGGCCCAAAAGAGGAACTCGAAAAACAAGTTTATTAAATAGAAACAAAACTTTAATTTTAATAAAATGAAAATCAAAACAAATTTAAAAAATTGGAATTTTAATAGCATTTTTTTGGTAAAGGATGTAAATTACAAATTTAAAAAAACAGCTAAGAAAAAAAACAGTGTCTTAAAACCCACAGGTACTTGGAGGTCCTTAAACTTGACAAATTTTTAAAAGGGAAAAATTAAAAACACATGGTAAAAATTTAATGATTTCATGGCTCGACACAATGAGCAAATTGTCAAATAAAAACCCCCAAAGCTCAATAATTTTTTCTAGGGTTTTGCATTTGTTTTTAAAAAAAACGAATAATAATATTTTTTTTGGCAGTTCTGAAGGTCAGTATAATCGGGTGAACACTAACCATTTTGCCAGGACACAATATCACCCCCCACATTAACCATTGCGATTTGTCGGGGGAACAGACAAAAGGGGTTCTTTGAAGGGGTTTTTTGGAAACCCTTTTAAAGGGGAAAAGGGGGGGAAAATTTTTTTTTTGAAAGGAAAAAAAAAAATTTTTTTTGTAAAATTTTTTTAAAAAATTTAAAAAAATTAAAAAATTTTTTTTAACCTTTTAAAAAAAAACCCAAAAAATTTTTTAAAAATTTTTTTTTGGGGGGCCCTTTAAAAAAAAATTTTTCCCCCCCACATTTTTTTTTTTTTTTTTTTTTAAAAAAAGGGGGGAAACCCCCCCCAAAAAAAAAAAAAGGGTTTTCCCCCCCCGGGGGGAAAAGGGGGAAATTAAAAGGAAAAGGGGGGGGTTTGGGGGGGCCCCTTTTTAAAAAAAAACCCCCCCCGGGAAAAAAAAATTTTTATTTTTTTTTAAAAAAATTGGTTTTTGGGTTTTTTTTAAAAAGGGGGGGGGTTTTTTTTTCCCCCCCCAAATTTTTTGGTTAAAAAAAGGGGGGGGCCCCGGGCCTTTTTAAAAAGGGGAAAAAAAAAAACCCAAAAACCCCGGGGGGGAAAAAAAAAACCGGGTTTTTTCCCCCAAAACCCCTTTTTTTTAAATTTTTTGAAAAAAAAATTTTTTTGGGGGGAGATCTATAAAAAAAATTTGGGGTTTTTTTTAAACCCCCCCCCAAATTGGGGAAAAAATTTTAAATTTTCCCAAAAAAAAATTTTTTTTTTGGGAAAAATTTTAAAAAAAAACCCAAAAAAATTTTTTTTGGGCAAAAGGGGTTTTTAAAAGGGCCGGCCCCTTTTTTTTTTCCCCAAAAAAAACCAAAAAAAAAAAATTTAAACCCCTTTTTCCCCAAAAATTTTTTTTGGGGGGGCCAAATTAATTTTTTTAAACCCAAATTTTTTTTCCCCCTTTTTTTAAAACCCAAATTTTTTTAAAAAAAAAAAATTTTTTTGAAAAATTTTTAAAAACCCTTTTTTTTTTAAAAAAAATTTTCCCTTTTTAAAAAAATTTTCAAAATTTTTAAATTTTTTTTTAAAAAACCTTTAAATTTTCCCCAAAGGAATTTTTTAAAATTTTTTTTTTTTTTTTTTTTTATTTTAAAAAAATTTAAAATTTTTTTAAAAAAAAATTTTTTTTTTTTTTTTTTTCCCCCCTAAAACCCCCCTTTTTTAAAAAAAAAAAAAAAAAAAAAAAAGGGGGAAAAAAAAATTTTTTTTTTTTTTTTTGGGGGGTTGTTTTAAAATTTTTTAAATTTTTTTTTTTTTAAAAAAATTTTTTAAATTAAAAACCAAAACCCCCGGGGGAAGAAAAATTTTTTTTGGGGGGGGCCCCGGGGGTTTTTTTTCCCCAAAAAATTTTTTTTTTTTTTAAAAAAATTTTTTAAAAAAAAAAAATTTTTTTTAAAAAAAAAAAAAAAAAAAAAAAAAAAATTTAAAAGGCCCCAAACAAAAAATGTTAAAACCTTAATTCATAACGAAAAAAAAAATTTTTCCCCAAAAAAATTTTTTTTGGGGGTTTTAAAAAAAATTTTTTTTTTTCCCCTTTTTTAAAAGTTTAAAATTTTCCCAAATTTTTTAATTTTTTTTAAAAACCCCAAACCAAATTTAAAAAATTTTTTTTAAAAAAATTTTTTTCCCCCCCAAAAAAAAAATTTTTTTGGGGGGGGGGAAAAATTTTTTTCCCCTTTTTTAAAAAAATTTTTTTTCCCCTTTTTTAAAAAAACCCCCTTTTTAGAAAAAACCCCAAAAAATTTTTTTTTTTTTTTTCCCCCCCTTTTTTTTTTGGGCCCCAAGGGGAAAAAAAACCCAAAGGGGAAAAAAATAAAAAAATTTTTTAAAGTGGGTTTTTCCCTTTGGGGGGGGCCCCCCCAAAAAACCTTTTTTAAAGGGGGGGGGGGGGTTTTTTTTTTTTAAAAAAAAAGGGGGGCCCCTTTTTAAAAAAAAAATTTTTTTTAAAAAAAAAAAAAAAAATTTTGGGGGGTTTTAAAAAGGGGGCCCCCCTTTTTTGGGGGGGAAAAGGGTTTTTTTAAAAAGGAAAAAAACCCCTTTTTTTTTTTCGGAAAAAAATTTTTAAAAAAAATTTTTTTTTTTTTTAAAAGGGGGGGGAAAAATTTTTTGGGGTTTTTTTTTAAAAAACCCCCTTTTTTTTTTGGGGGAAAAAAAAAAACCCCCGGGCAAAAATGGTTTTTTTTTTCATAATTTTAAAAAATGGGTTTTAAAAAAAAAAATTTAAAAAATTTTAAAAAAAGGGAAAATTTTCCCGGGGTTTTTTTGGGGGGGGGTTTTTTTTAAAAAAAAAGGTTTTTTAAAATTTTTTTTAAAAAAAGGGGGGGTTTTTTACTTTTTTCCAAAAAAAAAAAACCCCCCAAAAAAAAAAAATTTGGAAATTTCCCAACCTTTTTTTTTTTCCCCCCTTTAAATTTAAAAAAATTTTAATTTTTTACCCCCTTTTTTTGGGGTTTTTAAAAAAATTTTTTTTTAAAAAAGGGGTTTTTTGGGAAAAAAAAAAAAAAGGGGGGGGGTTTAAAGGGGGGCCCCCCTTTTTTTTTTTGAGGCCCTTTTCCTTAAAAAAGGCCCCGGGGAAAAAAAAAAATTAAGGGGGGGAAAAAAACGGCCCCTTTTTTTTAAAAAAAATTTTTTTTTAAAGGGGGGAAAAACCAAAAAAAATTAAAAAATTTTTTTTCCTTTTTGTTCCCTTTTCCCCGGGCCCAAATTTTAAAGGTTTTTTTAAAAACCCCCCTTTTTTTTAAGGGGGAGGGTTTTAAAAAACCCCAAAAAAGGGGGGTTTTTTTAAAAAATTTTTTTTAATTTTAAAAAATTTTTTAGTTTCCCCCGGGGGGGGGTTTGGGGGGGCGGGAAAAAAAAAAAAAAAATTTTTGAATTTTAAAAAAAAAACCCCCCCCCGGGGGGGTTTTTAAAAGGAAAAAACCCCGTTTTTGGGGAAATTTTTTAATTTCCCCGGGGGGGGGGGGGGAAAAAAAAAAACCCCTTTTTTTTTGTTTTAACTTTTAAAAAGGGCCAAATTTTTTTTTAAAAGGGGCCGGGGGCCCACCCGGGGGGAAAAAAAAATTTTTTTTTTGGGGGAAAAGGGGGAAAAAAAAAATTTTTTTGGGAAAAGGGGTTTAAATTTTTAAAAAATTTTTTTAAAAAAACTAAAAAAATTTTTTTTTAAAAAAAAAAAAAGGGGAAAAAAATTTTGGGGTTTTAAAAAAATTTTTTTTTAAAAAATTTTTAAGGGGGGGGAAAAAAAAAGGGTTTTTTAAAATTTTAAAAAAATTTTTAAAGGGTTTTTTTTAAAAACCCCAAAAAAAAACCCCCCCCTTTTTAAAAAACCAAATTTTTTAAAATTTTTTAATTTTTTTTAAAAAAAATTAAAATTTTGGGGTTTTTTTTTAAAAAAATAATTTTAAAAAAAAAACCGGGGCCCCCTTTTTTTTAAAAAAACCACCCCAAAAAAAAAAGGAAAAAAAAAAAATTTTTTTTCCCCCCAAAAAAAAAAAAAAATTTTTTTTTGGGTTTTGTTTAAAAAAGGGAAAAAATTTTTTTTAAAAAACCCCCAAAAAAAAATTTTTTTTTTTTTAAAAAAAGGGGGTTTTGGGGAAAAACCCCAAAAAACCCCCGGGGGTTTAAAAGGAAAAAAGGGAAAATTTGGGGAAAATTTTTTTAAAAAAAATTCCCCCTTTTTTTCCCCCCCCCGGGTTTTTAAAAAATTTTAAAGGGTTTTTTTTTTAAAAAATTTTTTTTTTCAAAAAAATAAAAAAAAATTTAAAAATAAAAAAATAAGTTTAAAAAAAACTTTTTTAAACCCCCTTTTTTTTTTTAAAAAAAAAAATTTTTTTTGGGGAAAAAATTTTAAAACCCTTTTTTAACACCCTTTTAAAAATTTTTAAAAATTTTTTCCCCCGGGGGGGAAAAAAAGGGTTTTGGGGGAGACCGGGGAAAAAAAAAAAGGTTTTTTAAAAAAAAAATTGGGTTTTTTAAGGGGGGAAAAAAAAAAAAAGGGTTTCTTTTTAAAAATTTTCCTTTTCCAAATTTCCCAATTTTTCCCCCCTTTTTAAAAAAGGGGGGCCCGGGGGGGTGGGGGGCCCCCCCCCCCCCGGGGGGTTTAAAAATTTTTTTTTTGGGGGAAAAAATTTTAAATTTTTTAAATTTTTTTTTTTTAAAAAAAACCGGGAAAAATTTTTTTTGGGGGGTTGGGGGTTTTTAAAAAAACCCCCTTGGTTTTTTTGGGAAAAATTTTTTAAAACCCCAAAAATTTTTTTAAAAAAAATTTTTTTTAAAAAAATTTTTAAAATATCTTCCACAAGGGGGGTTTTTCCTGTTAGGGGCCATTCCATATGGCCGGGCCTCTACTTTAAATTATTAATTTAAATTCATATTTTTTAATTATTTTTTAAAATTTACTTAATTGTTTTATATTAATTTGACTTAATTTCCACCCATTTTGGTTTAATCAAGAATTATATTTATGCCCTTATTCCCAGTTTGGCCGAAATGTTAAGGTAAATTTATTTTTTCCACATAAAGTAGTTTCTGGGGATTTCATTTAAAATTTCCAAATGTTTTTTTAATGAAAATACCCTTGGGAACTATAAATTTATAAACTTGAATTTTTCAAAAGGTATACCCCAAATTTTTTAACAAATTTGTTTTAATTGGGATTGTTTAAAAATATAATTACCCCGGGGATCAACTGAATTATACAAGCCCTAAAAAGGGCCTGTTTATTATTTTCAAATGGTCACTCATTAGTTTAACAAAAAAGGGGTTTCTGGAAATAAATAATGGGGACCCGATTCCAAAAAAAATAAAAGGAAATTTTAAATTTTTTTTTTTAAACCTTACTTAAATTTTAAAAAATTATTTTAACTTTTGTTAAAACGGTTTTTTGGGTGGGGAACCCTGGTTCATTTTATAAACCTAATTTGGGGAATTAAAAAGGGAAGTTATGAGGTTAGCTTGGGAATTTTTCCCAGGGATAGGGCGTTTTACATTTTTGGTAACCAGTTTCCTTTTATTCCCCAAATTCTTTTTTTTAATTAAGCTAAGCATTTTGGCGGTACGTCCTTATCCCCCTACCAGTTATATGGCATTTAAGGGGCCTAAAGAAGTTAGACCTTTTCCGCCAAAGTTTATAACTTTAAACCCATTTTTTTTAATCCCCATAAAAATTTCATTTTAGCTAACTGAAAATAAAGATTCCTAACATCAACCCCAATTAATTTATTTTTCTATAGTTTTTCTTATAATGGAAAGTTTTTGGTTTTTAAATAATAAATTAAAAATTTTTAATTTAAATAATTTTCCCTTTTTCAAAATTCAACGTTAAGTTTAAGTTTTTAAATACCATTTAAACCCGGTTGTTGCCCATTTTGTGAACGCCCAAAATTTTGGGATTTCCTTAGATCTCATTCCCCGGTCCAAAAGGTAAACTATTACAATTTCTTTAAAGTCTTAAAAAAAATTTTAAAAATTAGTAATTTTATACGTTATAAAATTTTCTAATTTTTTTATACCATACATACAAACAATAATTCTTATTTAAAGTACGATAAGTTAATTTGGAAAAATTTAAAAAAGCAAGATATTATGGTTAATTTTCATCAAATGAAAAAACGAATTGTTTAGAAAATTTTGTTTTAAACTGGCCTTTAAATTTTTATAATTTGGTATGACATTTTTTTTTTCAAATTTTGTGTTTTACAAAAACAATTTAAAAATGCATAAAAAATTTTAAACCACAAACCCTTCAATTAAAATTTTTTCTTTAAAAATTGCAGATTGGCAAAGGTCGGTATGTTTTTAGGGACCCAAACCCTAAATGAAAATTTAATAGTTGAAACCATTTTACCTTCAAGAAACAAGTAAAAAAAATAGTGTGGGAAGTTAAACGAATTTAAGAAAAAAAAAAATCACAATCCGAAAATTTTTGTTTACTTATACCCAGAAACCAATGGAAACAAAATTTAACGTTCTGCAAAAATATATAAATTTAACATCCGTTTTAATGATAAAATTTGGTAATTAAAAAATCTGGTTAAATTCTTTTTAACCAAAACCCGTTAATGGATTTGTTTTACAATAAAGTTGTTCTTTGCAAATAGAAAAAAATTAAAATATAAAGGAATGAAAATATTAAAAACTTTTTGAAAAATTTTTGAAGGGGCCCAAAGGTGCCCTTGAGGTTTTAAAGGGTAACCGAGTTTCTGGGTGTTAAGAAGAAAAAGCCCGGGACAAAGGAGCTTTATATTGAATTAAGAAAAAACCAGAACCCCGGTTGTCCAAGGGGAGGAGAGTGAAGAAAGGTGTTGAGAAAAAGAGCAAATTAATTAATGTCAATTTAATCAAACTCTGAAAAAATCAATTAAATTTATGGAAATAATGTTCTGGGTTCGGGGGTTTGTTTAAACTTAACCCTTTGGAAATTCAAAATGTGGTGTTATCAAATAATAAAGGGTTTTGAGGTTTGTTTTTGGTAATGTCTTCAGAGCAATCGGGGTATTTAAATTTATTTTGGAAAGGGTTAACAAAGGGAAAAAAAAATTTCCCCTAGGTTGGGGTGTTTTGAAACCATTATGGAAAAAATTAATAAATTTTTTTAAAAATCAATTAATTTTTTAAAAGGTTTTTAAAAACTTTTAGCCAAAAGAGAAAAATCCAAGGTATTCTACTATTATGAAATTTAGGAAAAGATTATTACAAAAATTTCTGACTTAAAACCCAAAGATAAAAAATAGCATGTTTCCCTTTAACTATTGTTCAAAATTCAAGTTACATAAGTTTTTGATTTCAGCCTAACAAATCATTACAAACAAAGCCCTTCCCTTTAATTGGAAGGTTTTTAGGTGATTTGTTTCAAACCATTTAAGAAAATTTGCTAAAAATAATAAATAATTATTTAAGAAGCTTTTAAAAGAAATTCGGTTAGTAAAACCCCTGGACGTTTCCCGGAAAACACAAGGAAAAATTACACCATTTTTATTTGAAATAGGGTGATAATCAAACAAGGGTTAATAAAGGGGAAATTATTTTACTTAACCAAAACCCCAAACCTTTGTTTCATGTTGAACTTTTGGCCAAAACCTTTTTAAAAGGGTGAAAAAGGTGGTCCAATGAGTTTAAATCCCATTAATTTTTTAAAATTTCATTTTGTTATTTTAATTTGTAATTGTAATTTTTAAGGAAATATTTTTTCAAAAAATTTAAAAAGCTTTTTTGTAAATTTAATGTTTCCCTTTTTAATTTTATTTTTTTTTTATTAAATCGGCCAAATTGCTCCTTTCCCCATCTGGAATGATAAAGATTCCTGAGAACTAAAAGGGACTTCCCAGACCACCAAAGCAAACAATTTTTCCCAAATAATTAAATTGCAAATGTAACCGGAATGAAAAACCCGAAAATAAAAAAGTAGGGAAAGGGGAAAGACCCCAATCCAGGGAAAAGTTTAAATTTAGTCATTGTAATTTCAAAGCCGCAAATAAAGTGCACCCCGAAATCCCAAGGAAACATTCAACCAAAATCAAAAATAAAGCCCAAAACAAAGTAAATTTTTGTTTCTGCTTTCTAAATTTTTGATATGGTTACTTTTAAACGGGAAATTAGAAAAGTCTTTCAAATACCTTTCAAAAGATTAGTGTCAAAAGATTAAAGAAAAACATTAAATTTTAAATAATTTTATATACAACAAACATTATTGTATTTGATTAAATTTGAGTCTATTTAAGTAGTCATTTGCATTTATAGCCTTGCTTTAAATTTTGAATTTTTAAATTTCAAAATATTTCCTTGAAGACTTTTTTGGGAAAAAAAATATTTTATTGAATCTTTTTCCCAAAGCCTTAAAAACTGGAAATTACATTTTGGGAAAATTTTAAACTTAATACCGGAAAAGGGGAAACTAAAATTCCCCCAAGATGGAATTGCAGTACCAGAAACCCCTTTAAATTCATTAACCCCCTTAAAATTTATTATCTTAAAAAACCCTTCCCCCAAAGGGTTTAATTAAGCAGACATCAAAGTGTACCACGCCTCTTCCAGAAAAACGTCACACACAAAGACAGCAGACCTGGCGCTTACCGCATTCCTGTGAATGTGGCAAGTGTACATCGTGAGAGACTGACAAGACCTTCCAACAAGACCACATCATAAATCCTATGGGAGAAGAGGAACCACACCATCCAATGGGACAACGCCACATCTATTGCTCCATTCAAGAATTGTATCACCGCTGCATCAGAGAAGCCATACAGACATCAATAAGCTGACACACTCCACTGAACATCACCCACAGACAGCTGACACACTTCAACGAGCACCAATCACAACAGCTCCCACCCCACAGCAAGATCCTCCAACACAAGATAAAAAAGCTCCTGCATTCTACACTTTCTTCAGTCTCCGATGATAGCTGAGTAAACTAGTGCGGAAACGTTGAGAACAACCCAACCAGCTCTCTCAGAGTCATCACTTCTTCCAAGAAGATCATTACACAGTCACCCAAAAGAACCATATACAAAGCCTCCACCATGCAAAAGCTTCAAACTTACATCATTTATTATTTCGCCAAGATAGATTTCTAGTACTTACCTGAACAACCATTTTGCCTCATTTGGATTTAAATTGTTGGAGTATCTTCTAGCTGATTTATCGTATTGTTAATATTGCATTCGTTATTCAGCTCGATTTATTTCAGAGTGTTGTTTATCATTCTGTACTGATTCTTCAATTGTTTTTGTCACAATTACATTGGTCCATTCGAAGAGTTTTCTATGTTTGATGGTACAAAATATGAATACCCTTATGAAAAATATGAATACACTTATTTTCCCCAGATGCCTTGAAGGACATGTTGAACCTATCACAGATCCAGTTGAAGGACCAGCAAACTTCCCAACGTGGTGATGAAGGACAGGGCGGACTTGGGACAATCGAGCAGTACTCCAACGGATTCCAACGATGAAAAGATGGCACCAGCAAGAACACAACCAGTTACAGTCATCCCCGCATCCTTACCATAGACGGGTCCTGCATTCTTAGTATCATGCAGACGGCAACACCGCTTCACCAGTAACAAACGCTCGATAGTACATGAGCACACTGGTTAACATCATTCCAGTCACCAACAGAACATATGCTACCCAGATCAGCACGAGACAGCAACAAGATCCTGTCCAGAGCTAATCAAAGAAAAGAGCTCATCTCACTAGAAACAACTAAAAGATGTGTTGAAATTTCCTTCAGCACTCTGAGCTAAAAAATTATCTAAGAACTTTCACCATTACTGTGGTCGGGTCGGTGGCTTAGGTTTAACGAACTCGCACACATATCAAATAAGTTCGATATTATATTTTCCAATACCAGCATGCAAGTATATATACATGCATAAATATAGAAAGGGTTCAGGTAATCATCATGTTCAGGGGGCATTACTCGTCTCAGTATCAATATTAGGACGGTATATTTCTCCTCATGTGTAAAATTTAGTACTCGATAAATATATTGCCCACACCAAGCATAAAGAAGGTAATAGTTCGCGAAAGATATTGAAATGTTGGAAGATGTACCAGTAACAATAATGGGCCACATAGCCTGCGGTCAGGGGGAGCAACACTGCTGTGCCAGCTGAGGCATCTCAGACGGGTTACTCAAGAAACACGGTCGTTGGGTGTCGACACAAATATTTATACATAAAGACGCTATACTGAAAGGGATAGTGTAAAAATCATTGGGGTTTAATAAATGTATTTCCCAAATTTGATTAGAAAACGGAGTTGGGAGGACCAGTGGTTAAAACAATTGCAAATAACATTAAAGTAACAAAATAATTAAATAACTTTTTACGAACTGGGGGGAAAAAATATCATAATACTCAATTTAATAAAGGAAAAAAATCGATAATACTAATTATAACTATGGTCATGAAAAAACAAAAAGGGGCGTAAATTATGTGCTTTTCAACAAATAATTTGAAACATGACCCGTTCTTTACCGCTGTATTGCCCGCGGACAACCCAAATTGTAAATTTTCATGTCATGTTGGGTTTTTGAAAATGGTTTTGCGGCTAAACCCGGGGTGAATTAGAATGAAAAAAAATTCCAATTTAAAGAAAAACACTTACGCGGACGAAAAAATTTGAAAGGGGAGTATTTGGCTGTGCTTGCTTGGGGCAGAGCCTCTGCCCCGACGGTTGAATCAATTTTAATATGACCATCGTTAGATTCGGCTATTATTCAATAACAATAATAAACAAAATGAAAATACTTATTTTTATAAAAATGAAATCGCGTTCTTTTTTTCATAAAAGGGTTTTTAATGAAGGAAAAAGAAGGACTAATTCCCAGAAATTGTTCAAAAAAAATGCTAATAAATTAAAAACTTCTTCTACAATTAGTTTTTCTATTCATTTTTCAAAAAATTTTTTAAAGGTTTTGATCTCTGGTTTCACTCCGTTAAGACTCCCTTTTTTCCTAATCACCCGAATATTATTATTATGGGGTTATATTTTCAATTAAAAATAACTATAACAAACGCTATCAAGAAAATTTTATGTATAATTATTATTGCAAGATGATGAAAGAAAACATAAGTTTAAATTTGGTGTGATGTTTTACAGGTTATTGAGAACGACGCATTTTTTGAGTTGACCATGTCGAGGCACATGGGACATTTCAGACATAACAGAAAGTGAATGCCCCTTGACCAGCCAAGAGGAGAGCGGTATTCCATTCACTCCACCTCCACTTTCGAGCATTGTATGGTAATGAAGTGTGTTACGTAATGAACAGTGTGTGGCGGCCCCCCGTCGACCTTGGTGTACCGCTATAAGGCTTGTGCGCACATGTATATTGGAAATAACCGTGCTGTCCATAATACTAAGGGAAAATGCTTCAGATCAGGGTCAGATTGTTGGGGTCATGTCTGTGAACAATATGACATACCAAGATCTTAAGATGCCCAAAGATTAAATATTTTTGTGGTTCATGAGATATGAATTTTTGAAATATTAAGCTCAATATACGTTTAAAGTTTGTGCACATGTATAACGTCCATTCAGTTGAAATAAAGATTTAAGCAAAATTACATTATCTTCTTCTCCATCTTACAAAGCAACTTCTTGAGTCATCGACTCTGCGTTGTGTACATGTACCTGTTAAGGGGGAAATATAACATCAATTCCATGATTTAAGAAGATAAATAGGAAGACCGCAATAAAGATGAATGCGGTTATAGATGTTGAGGATTATAGTCCCTGCACTTTAATAATTATTATGATGAATATATAATTTCCACTGAATACTGTGGCAGATTGTTAATCTCGATCGAGAAGATGGCAACATTTGCCGATATGTTTGGTGCGCACTGTAGCCCTCTGCGTGAATGCACTTCTCCCGAAATTCAAGGCATTGTTTTAAAACACAACGTTGAATACATGTTGCATCCACAGTACAAGTCCTGTTGATGCGTTTCTACCATGTTTGTGTGGATATCCACAAAAACTTTATACATAATTATGTACGATATGTGGGTAGGGCTTTGCGCGCATACATTATGTGTTGACCATTATTTTGGACCAGCATTGTACCGTACCGGTAGGCAGAGCGAAGGCATGTCGCAGTGCCATCGTAAACAAAATGATCAAGCTGACCACTAGACTACATGCCACTGAATTTGTCGGTGAATTAATTATAGAAACACCTTAAATTATTTATAAAATAATATAAATTCTTCAATGCGAAAATATTGCTCATACCTACGGGTTCCTGTCCCCACCGCCCGGGGGCCTAGCGAACGGGGAGGGGTTTGGGGTTTGACGCCTCAATAATCTTTTTTGTCGCGATCGGCATTTAGGTATCAGTGGTCGGCAACCAAAACCAGAGAAAGGGGTTGGGTCCAAAATAAATTTCACCAGCAAACCTAGAGCCGATGACAATGTATCGTGTTTATATCATAAAGCCTTTCTGCATTATAAAAATATAAACCTATGGGCGTGGGGACTTTTTAAAGATATAAATCCCCAAATTTAGTACCGTATGCATGCTAGCTGCCGACCAGTTGTACAATTAGCTTTGCTAGTAAATATTATGGCTTTGCACATAAAATATGGCTTTGCCATTAAATATACATGTATATGGTTTGGCTATTTAACATTTAGTTTAGTCTCATATATTAATAAATGGAAATTTAGTCACACACGGCACTTCATATGAGACAAAAACGCAACGGTTTAGTCAACGCTAAACACTTTAGTGCGACGCGTGAATTCTAATGCGACGCGATAACACTAAGTGCGACGTGAACACTTATTGCAATTGCCTGTGTCCTGTTTGGAACACCATAGGTCTTACACTTCCATTTTAAAGGGGGGCAGAAAATGCTATCCCCTCACCGTTGCTACAAAACGAATTTTCTGATAGAGGCCCTTAAGCATAAGGTATCTCTAAATGTAATGAAACAACATTAATTAGAATAGGTAAACTTGTAGCTTTGCATGGTGAGGATGATAAGTAAGACAAATTGCGGTGACACCATGTGGAATCTCAATTTCTCCTGAGGACGATCAGAGCATACTGATCGAAACGTCGAGTTGTACCCCAGTTCTTTTCAGAACTAATTACTACTCAATTGAGATTCCCATGGTGTCACCGCAATTAGTCTCCCTTATTAATAGAATCATTGATTGTAATAAGTCTATTATGTTCGTAGTGTGACGTGGTCAATAAAAACCACGCCTACTTCGTGGGGGCCCGAATTAAACTTGCTAACCCTGTGAAATACGCTTATGCTAAACAATTTTTCTGCTGTCCAAATTTTCATAGAGCCAATAAGCGAAATTTAGCATGTACTTTTTTCATTCCACGGTAAATAGTGCTAACTGTTATTAAAGCACGTTAACCCCGGGCGTGTGGTGACGCAGCATAACCCACGGTGAACGCGCACCGCCTGAATGTTCTTGTATTTGTGAAATGTTTTGCTATAGTTAGCATGAAAATTTACACTGATAAGCGACTGGAAACGGGCCCGCACGTAGCACTGTTAAATTTCAAAGATTTTCCCGCACTGTCGCGGAACCAACAATTTCAATAGGTGTTCGGTTGAAACCGAACACCTAAAAACCGAACAATTTCAAGGAGGTGTTCGGTAAACTTGAACACCTAAAATAAAACAACTTCAAGAGGTGTTCGTGTGCAACCTTAAAAATTTATATTTTAAAATTTGATGCTCGTAGCCGATGGGGTTTGGTTATGGTCTAATCCATAATCGTCAAATTCTGCATTATTTTCGATAAAATTGGTTATACAAACATCTTTCGGGTTAAATATTTTAAAATATGGGGATGACACTATAAATAAAAACATAATTAATATCTAAAGTCGTTACCTGAAACAATAAACTGGTTTTGCTTATTATTTTGCAGTAACATAAAGTTCCCATGGTTCTCCCTGAAACACATTCTCACTTAGCGATTGTTGAGAAAAGATCAGTTGCGACATTTGGGTTCTCCGTGAACCAATATCACTTATTAACGACAGTTGAGATAGAATTATGCGATAATGTTCTTTTCAGAATCTTAAAGCTGCTATAAACGGTAGCATTTTTCCCCTAGACATAACACTGCCTGATTTCTGTCATTTTTAAGAACATAATTTTCAGTTTGAATTTAGGAAAAGGGGTGAAATTCTTCACAAACTTTCTAACTTTTGGAAGACTGATTTTATCATTTTAAAAAGGGGAAAAAAATTTGAAGTGAGATATTTCATCGAATAGTTGGAAAACCCATTAATTAATGAAAGATCAAATAAATTCATTTCAGGATATTATTATACCATGGTTCTTATGATTATATTAAGAAATGTGTCATTTAAAAGCCTTCAGGTAAAATAGAGGTGTTGCGATGAAACATCCACAAAATAATAAAAAATGAAGAAAAGTATTAATGGAAACATTGATAACCACTTGTGCATACTTTTTTCAGTTAGAAAAATCATATTTTATAGCCCCTTAAACAAGATCATCCGGTAATCCACGATTGCTAAACAACTAGCAATCAGGTTGGAGTTTGGTCTGCCAAAAATGCCTCAGTGCAGCTAACTGCAAGGGCGTGTCCTGGTATCCCTTCGGGTATCGTCTCCATGACTAATTGCTTACAAATTAGAATACTAGATTTTGTACAGTGTCTGGGGCGCAAACAATGTCATAATATCGCTTTGGATCCCCACGGGGAGAGCTGATAAGGTGAGTTATGATAAATTGAAAAGGGGTCTTGGTACGGTTGTGTGGGGATCTGACATTTTCGATGTCAATCATCAGATTTGATTCAAACCAATGAAGTGGAAAAAGCCGGGGAATTTTGCAAACATTTATGGGGAATCTGAGTGTTTAATATTCATCGTCAATTTGTGGGCTTTCCCTTTTTCTTAAAGTCAATCACAACCGTGAAATTGGTAAATGCTAATGTTTGGGGAACCAACGAGAAGACGCTCCAGGTTTTTGAACAGGGCCAAGGCCCCAAAATAAAAGGCCGGGGGAACGCAAAAGAAAAAACCAAAAACCCTTTTGTTTAATGAGCTCTTAAGAAAAGGGACTTTTAAAAATTTGCCCGAAAATTTGTTTTGCCTACTTACCGTATGCTGTTGGGGAGATCTATAAAAAAGTAACTGGTTTGGGATCGTAAACCGTTCCAACACCTTGGTCAAGTCTAAATTTTTGTTTTTTCCTCAAAAATTTTCCTCAAAATTTTTGCATATTTTGGGGCAATATCTGTGAAAGAAAAAGGGCCAAATTGCCCCAAGCGATTTGGTGGGTAAAAGCGGTCTAAGGATTTTAAACCCGGGAAGGGGTTTTTGGATCTGGCAAAAACCCAAAATAATCATCGAGAAAGGTTTAAACTTTGTGGGCCCCTTGTCTATTTGGGTTACTTTTTGGATTATTTTTGTCAACTTTTTTTGCATCGCTCAATCAAATCTGTAATTTTTCCCTTTTAAGGGAATGATTTTAATTTTAAAATTTGATCTCGATATGGGATTTGGGGGTTTGCATGGTGGAAAGATTTGTTTTTTTTTTGGATACACCCTGAGATTTTAAAAATAAATTTAAATTATCCCAAATTGTAGTACACCTTATGTTTGGAAAATTGATATAGAACGGATAACAGAAAAAAAAAAATTGAAATATGGCGCCTGAAAGTTTCTAAATAAAATTATGACAGGGCCCAAAAAAATTTTGTAAAACAAAATAACAAAAAATCTTACCGGAAAACCCATAAAAACCCAAAACTATTAAAAAAAGGCGCCAAGACAGCGTTTTGTCATCCCAAGGGAAATTTTTTTGTTTAAATTTTCAAAATAATATAACAAATAATAAGTGCAGGTTGAGGGTTCGTTTCTCAAACGACTATTTTTTACGAATCGTGGGACCCGCATTTCCATTGAGAAGGCACCCTTTTTATCCACTGTTGTGTTCGGTGTCACGTACTGTAAAATAGGGTTTAAATTTAAAGGGGCAATTATACTTCAGGCTCATTAGAAGGGTTTTTCCCATTTTTTGGGTTAGCTTCAAAACCCTGTTGCTGTACACACACAGTGCATAAACCCATATCAAACTTTACACACTTTGTGAGCATAGATGTGGGGTACAAAAATTGGCGTACGTCATTCATTATTCAAATTAAAACAAAAACTTATTCTCTTTGGGTTTGGGTAGGCCACAACCATTTCCCTCCGTCTTTCATGTATAGGCCACAGGGGCGTGCATTGTGTGGGGGATAAAAGGGGTCAAAGTGGGCCTGGTTTCCCTTTTAAAAATGAACCGCCCATATAAACAATTTTGTTTTGAATTTCCATCGGATGGTATTTTGGGGGGATGGAGAACGTTGTAAATTACGACAATATCATTGATCGGACCGAAAACATGGAACGCACAGCTGCCCCCCTTTATCGCTTCATTCGGGATTCAATTTCATTCGGCGTTCCCTTTTCTTCTGCTTCACCATTTCATTTCCATCTTTTATTTGCCCAATCATCTTTTCATTCGGCTTTTTCATTTCGTTCCCCTTTTTCGTCTTTTCATTCGGTAGTCGTCATTTATTCGGCCATTCCCTTCTTCGCCCAATCATCATTTCTTTGCTTCTTTTTCCGGCTTTTCCCCTTTTCATTTGCCCAATCATCATTTCATTCGGCTTCATTTGTTCGCTTTTCATTTCTTTCCCTGTCATCTTTTCATTGGCTATTCCCATTTCTTTTTACCAGATCAAGCTGGCCTGGATTCCCCCGGGATTCAGCTGCGGTTTTCTCACGGTTTAAACCCGGATGGGGTTTAAAACTGGATGGTTGGTCCAGTGCGTTTGAATACTGCACTCTAGGTACTTTTACCCCGGGGCGCAGGCAAAAATAAATGATGATTGCCCCCTCGTCGTTAAGGTATCTTTAACGCCAAAACCACGTGCCCTAAGGTGAAATTCTCCCATAATTCGTTAACAAAATTAAAAAAATTAAAATTTAGGGGGCAAAATTGTTTTAATTTTTGATGATTTTCACAAATACTCTTTTGTGTAACTATCCCGGAAAACCGGCGATAATGGGAATATTCGCGTCCTTTTTTATGACCAACTCGTCAAAAATTAAAAAAATTTGCCCCTTTAAATTTTTAAATTTTTTTTAATGAATTAAAAAATAACAACTTCGGCTTATTTAATATTTCAAATTAAAGGGGCTCTAGAATATATTATGGGTATTCCGTGTATATATAGTTAAACAATGCAGGTATTTTGGGCCAACTGTCAAAAATTAAAAAAATTTGGCCGCATTTAATGTTATTTTTTTCTTTTTTTAAAGAATTATGGAAAGACATTTCACCTTAGGGGATATCGTGGTTTTGGGGTTATAAATTACCCTTTTTAAAGACGAGGTGGGCGCAATATCATTTCATTTTGCGCGGCCCGTGAAAATTTCCGTTTGAGTGGGGATTCACACCCCTGGGAACCTTCGTTTTTAAACCGACCCGATCCCCTTAAACCGGGGGAAAATCGTGAATCCGCGGTTGAATGGGGATTGGGGGAAAAGAAATGGTGAATAGGGGTGAAAAAATGACGCCGAATGAAATGATGAAAAACCAACGAAATGAAGACAGCCGGTAAAAAAGATGTTGGGCAAAAAATGGTGAATAACCGGAAAAGAAACAGCCGAAGGGTGAAAAATGGGAATGGGTGAAATGACGGTGAAAGCGAAAAGGCGAAAGGCACCGAATAATGATGAGGGGCAAATAAATGAGGGGCCTGTGGGTTAAAAGAAAGAAAAGGGTGGCCGAATGTGGTGTCAGCCGTAACGATATGGCCCAGGGGCTGTGCGTTTCCATTTGGGTTTTTCAACGGCGATGTTGGTGAAGTCGCTGACATTCTCAACATATGTGCACTTTCTCGTGTTCTGTTGTTTACAAACTAAATATACGATGTGTAAGGGCCATGAGCCAGCCAATTTTTTAGTACCATCTGGAGGGGAATTATTTTTATGGTTTCTTTCCGCTTAGTCTAAAAAAACGTTACGACTGGTAGGGTTTGATCGAAACCCGCCCTCAAAAATGTCGTTTTTAAAGCAGTAAAAATTAAAAATAAACACAAAATAAAAAAAACCGTTGTAAATTTTTTCAATAAATACCAACGAAATACAATGAACGTAATCATCGCCTTTGAAATACTTTCCCCGGAAAATTGTCTTTTGGAAGCAAATTACAAAGTTTTGATTTTACCCTCTAGAAAATATTTATGTTGGTTTGGTTTGAATTTAAAGCTAAAATTTGGGCCAGTTTTTTTTGGGTTTTTCCATTAAATTGACATCAAACATTTTTTAATGCTTTACGTCCCCAGT
>JAQQFT010000550.1:20000-23778 GCA_029582265.1 Zoroaster sp. YZ-2022 | reverse complement strand
TGCATGCTTTTTCTGCTGATGAATTAACTACGGCGAAATTCCGGAAAGGGAAAAACCCGCAACAACCGCCCAGTTTTTGAGCTTTGTAATGTTTATTTTTCTTTCCTGAGTTTGGGGTTGGGACATCGAGCAATTGAGCCACCCCTATACACATAATACCATGTTCAGTTCACACGTGCGCTTTCATACGATCACTACGGCCGTATTCAAAGGAACTCTAGAAACGTTACAACTTTGTTTTATAATAAAAGTTTTTGAAAATTAACAAAATGACATTCATTTATATATGTAGTGGTGAGATTTAGAATCATTTCGGCACATAGTATGATGCACTTTCAAACTACGTGAGCACCATTTTCCTGACGAATTTTTAATAATCAAAATCAAGCTTGATCTTACCACAAAGAAACGTTACACTCGGCGAAATTCACTTTGAAATGCACCCAAACATGCTGATATTCCTCTGTTTAGCGATCGATATACAGTAAACAAAAAGGAAATGGACGGAGGACTAACTTCAATGACTGCAATTTAGCGAAAATAATGAAGATATTGGCCTAGAAGAAAGAAACACGTGAATTTTTTAACACCGTGGCTCAATTTCCGGACATTAAAGATGATTATTTCTGTAAAATTTGGACATTCATATGACCCAATCGACAGTAAAGCCTTGAAAAAAACTTTTACCTATGCACACTACATACTGTACTTTAACATTTTAATCTTACTATAAAATTCATAGATTGCTATACATAAAATTATTTTGCTATGCAAATTCATTTTTGCATCGCAGTTTTCCTATGCAAACTTTTTTAACGAAATCGTTCCCTGCCACATGATAAGGTCATGACCGTTGCTGCTGCATAAATGAGCCAGTAATTTTCAGTCACATGTTCATCTTAAACTAGAACACCGATTCCATGCCCTGTTGATCGTGATAATATTGTCCTAAGTAATCTTTCAGATAATAACCCACTCAGTTTCTTTTGCATATCAATGTTGTACCTCCTTGAACAGAATCACGTCTAACTCTAACCTGGAGAAAACGCTGCCTGCCTTTAATTGATAAAAGTTAGACTTATGTATTTTCAAAAGAATTACAAGATAACAATACCAAAACTAGATATTTTTATTTTCAACTCTGTCGTTATTGGAAAGCTAACGACACAAAGCACCACTTACAACTATGATAGATATGACGCGAGTAAAGCTGTTGACGGCAGACTGGATAGGTACTTCAAACAGGTAAGCCTCAAATAAATCATTATACCTTATCATTGAAGGTTCTTTAATAAGAATAAAAGTTTGTCGTCAGTCTTACCGCACAATGACCGTTTTGGTGTGATCACGAGCGATAATGACTGAGCCGACAAATGTCAAATGTAGATTGGTTTTAAAGACCGTACAAATGGTAAATATTTCAACCCTATTTTAAAATTAAGTAATTCTAAGTAGGAATCACCAAAATAAGACTTCTTTATTTTCTTTAACCCTTCAAAAACCATGAAATGTACATCGCCACTACCGAATGGCAGGAAATGAAACAAAGCCTTTGGGGTCATGAGTAAATAAGTTTACCAACTATGATTTCCGAAAGTGTTTTTAAGAAGTTTCCAAAAGTAGTAGCCTACTGAAATTTGTGTTGTCATCATCGTCACTTGATGGAGGTTATACTGATGCTTGAATGGAATATGGGACATAGAATCGTATCAACTGAAGCCCGAAATGGACGAAATCCAGGCGAAAATGGTGAAGCTCAGGAAGGTCTTGAGTCCGCGTAAGAGCACATAATGGTAGCCTATTTTTCTTCTTATAAACAAATATTTGAAGAGCAACCGAAGTTTTGAATGTCCAGGGTTTGATTCGTTGGATTGTTATCAGTGGAGCCCCAAAGGGACATATGATGAAAACAAATTACGTGCGAAGAAATAATTTGAGTTCTTTATTTCGTGCGCTCGAAATCATTCGTGCTCACGAAATCATTTCGTGCACTCGAAATAACTTATTTCAGTTGTCGAAATTATTTCGTGCGCTCGAAATCATTTCGTGCCTGAGATCACTTCGTGCACTCGAAATAAATTATTGTGCGCTCGAAATCATTTCAAGCGACGAAAAACTTATTTCGAGCGCACGAATGATTGAGCGCACGAATAATTATTTCGAGCGCCGAAATAACTTATTTCAGTGCTGAAATGATTTCGTAAAGAAATGATTCGTGAGCACGAAATGATTTCAGCACGAAATAAAGAACTCAAATTATTTCTTCGCACGTAAATTTGTTTTCATAGGGGCTCCGTAATCAAGAAAGTTAATCTCACTGCAAAATGTGTCCAAATTGTCCTGTTTTGTGCCGATAAAAATAATCCTTTGGCGATCTTTGGCGATCTTTAGGATGGTGCAAAAATGTGAATTTACCTCTGTAGTTGTTGAGATATGATTTTAAAATATTAAACTTTGACTCCAGTTTGGACAGGAAGCAAGGTCAAATTGCGTCACCATTTTGTAAATATTTTTGACATAACGACTGTACAATGGTACAAAAATGTTAATTTACCTCTGTAGTTGAGATACGATTTTTTAAATATTAAACTTTGACTCGGTTTGGACAGAAGTAGCAAATGGGTCACTTTTGTAAATATTTGTTGACAATTAACGGTCTGTAATGGTACAAAATTGTGAATTACCTCTTGTGGTTGTTGAGATATAACTTTTAAATATTAAAATTTGACTTCAGTTTAGACAGGAAGTAAGTCAATTAGTCACCTTTGTTAAATATTTTTGACAATTAACAATCTATACAATAGTGCAAAAATGTCAATTTACCTCTTGTGGTTGTTGAGATATTATATTTTTTAAAAATTAAAATTTTAAAAACGGTTTGCACAGCAAGTAAGGTCAAATTGGGTCATCTTTGTAAATATTTTTGACAATTAACGATCTGTACAATGATAAAAAATTTTGAATTTACCTCTTGTGGTTCTTGAGATATGATTTTAAATATTAAACTTTGATTTCCGGTTTGACAGGAAGTAAGCTCAAATTGTTAATCAAAACCCTCGTGTTTCATCTACTTGTTAAGTTCTAAGTACATGCCAATTTTTCAAGTTCAGGGAAGTTTGCAAGTATGTGTTTTTGGACAGACGTCGGGAGGAGGAGGAGGAGGAGGAGGAGGAGGAGGAGGAGGAGGAGGAGGAGGAGAAGAAGAGGTGTTTCGGGCACAAACCCGAACACCTAATAATAATAATAGAGGAAGAGGATTGAAGAGGTATCGGAAAAAGGGGACAGGTAAGTGGACTATTCCGATTGCGTCAGGTCCCAGGAAAAGCTGACAAATGTGCCCAGCTTGGTAAGTAGAACCTTGGGACGGTAAGTACTACTAATCTTTCTGAATTAAATCTTGTCTTTCGGTGCTTGTAGTAGCGGAGACAGGGTAAAATCTTCACATTCACAATCACAACATAAAGATAATAAACCTTGGTGGAAACGCAGACTGGGGGCCCAAAATAACGAGTTACGCAAGTCTCAGTAGAATAGAGCAAATGGATAGAGGTGCAATGAAAGATCTAGATATGGGGAACAGATTAATTAAGAAGATCAAGTAAAAGGAAAGGGATGAGGTAAGTTAAGGAGGAAAGCAAAGGGTTGGGCGAAGGCTGTGAAAGTAAAGAGGTACGATGACAGAGTCAGGCAGTTTCATAAAAATCGCCTATTCAGTACAAATCAACGTCAATTATTCAAAGAAATGGACGGAAATGTGACAACTCACAAGTGGGCCAAA
>JAQQFT010000550.1:0-15000 GCA_029582265.1 Zoroaster sp. YZ-2022 | reverse complement strand
ATGGTTCCCCCTGAACCATATTTCTCACTTAGCACAGTGAGAAAACGAGTTGCCTGAAATTGGTTCTCCCTTAAACCCTTTTCACTTAACGAAGGTTGAGATACGAGTTGTGCATCGTTCTTTCAGAACCTGTATCTCAGCTTCACGTTAGGGATAAACACATGGTGTTACCGAAAACCGAAGATATATCTTTAGTAAACTAGGGGAACGCTGGTTCCACTATTTTTACCAAGTTCGCCTCTGTCTATGTGGCATTGAGCCTCCTTCCCAAGATAGCCCGCTACATTTAAGCATATATATATATATATATATATATATATATATATATATATATATATATATATACCATAGATTTCATTTTAGACACTGAAAAATTAAACTTAGGAGAATTTCACTTTTGCCAGATATCATGAAAACAAATATTACAGTTGTTACTTTCACCACCCAAAAATATTGACGAAAAGGACCTTATTAATGTGTGAATTACGGGAATAGGGAAGTGTTTGGATATATTGTTTTCCGAGTTTTTTTTGTCTCTTTAGAAATTTTTACTCAAGTGGTACCGGGGGAGACACACGTGTAAGAGAAGACCTTTGGGAGACGCACCCCGGGAAAGGGCATAGCGTTACTGCATGCATCACTTATAAGCAATCCAATAAAACATTCGAAATTCAGCCGAATATCTTTGAGGGAACTAATTAAAACAACACAAAACAATTAACCTAAGTTGACGTATATGTCGAAATGTAATCAAAAAGTTTAATTAATTATCGATATTAAGTTTCTGTAATGATCAAATTCAAGCACATTAAGGGCCCCCTGAAATTTATTTTACATTTCAATTTATTTCAAGCCGAGCGGTCTAGCTTCCCGGATTCAAGTTCTGGTGTTAGCAAATAATGTGGGTTCGAATCACGGTTGACACGGTCCTTGAGCAAGACATTAATCAAAATTTTTTTTCCACCCAGGGTTAAATGGGTACCTGTGAAGGCAGAGTTGGTTTGCTCTATATGCGCAGAAATGGCTGAAATTGAGCTGAACCCCCAGGAGCTGAGATGGTTTCAGGAATGATTTATGAGCCTTAGAGCCTTATGAGCAGGATAATAATATATGCCCCTTTGAGCACCCCCTAGTTGGGGGAAACTGCGCCTATATAAACCACTATTATTATTATTAATGTACGTGATTGCTGTTGTGGCCCATTTAATCGAAAAAACCTCGATCAGGAAATATTGGTAATCACTTGTCCCATTTCCGTAAGCTAATGGTAGATTATGAGTTGTATTAAAACATTTGAAATAAAAATTTTAAAGTGTCGCTTAGTGTACATAATCTTACAACAATGTATCCAATGTATCCAATGGTACCCTTATTTAGGAAGAAATGTATAATAAGTGTTTTTTAGTGTACAGCTCTACTCCAAAATGTCCCCAATGGTGCCTTATTTAGGAAAATATATACATATAAAAATATATATGTCTCCTTAGGTACATCTCTTACTCCAAAATGTCTCCCAATGGTACCTTATTTGGGAAAACATATAATATATAGTGTCTCCTTATTTACATCTCTTACCCAAAATGTTCCAATGGTACCTTAGTTAGGAAAATATATATATATAGTGTCTCCTTAGTGTACATCTTTTACCCAAATTGTCTCCAATGGTACCTTTATTAGAAAACATATATAATATATAGTGTCTCCAGTACATCTCTACCCCAAAAATGTTCCAATGGTACCCTTATTTAGGAAAACATATATAGGTCTCCTTGGTGTACATCTCTTACTCCAAACTGTCTTCCAATAGTACCCTTATTTGAAAAATATATATAATACGTCGAACACCTTAACCCAATAGCACTTGTATATTAACACCTTTATAACAAGACCCGACACGATCGATGAAGTCCAAAACCTGAAATTGCAGTTTGCCCAAAATGAAATTTTTTTTACACGACCATTTCATACCATTTCAGCAAGTTGTCGCTAAAACCCTAGTCGATTTCTTCGTGCAGTTTAAGAAAAATTTTTGAGGCGAAACCCACTTTTTTTTTTACGGCAGAACTTGGCCATCCATTTTCCCCCGGAACTCCATGCATTGTCCCGTGCGTCCGGCACATAATTAGCGTGTTTTGGGCTTTCCATGCGGTGTACGAGTTTCGCAAATGGCATGCATCGACATCACCACCGGTATGTGCGTTCGGCGGTCAAGTTCTGCTCTACAGTGTGATTCTGGGATGTCTGTTTGAAAAGTTTCATTTTGCAAGATAATCTTAATGGAAAAGTATGTCAACAAATATGGTAGAAACTTTTTCAAAGGTATTGAGGGCGTTTACCGACATAAAGTAAATTTTTTGGGGAAAAAATTAAAATTGACTTTTTTGTTTTGGCAATGATACGAATAAGTCTAAAACTCACTTTTTTCTATAACAATTTGAAATTTTCCATGAAGGCATTTTTTTCCTCCATCTGGTTGGAGAGGTTGTCGCGACATCACGCGTGTGCAATTTTATGCCGGTTCTCATTTTTGGCCAAAAAGCAAAACAAATATTTTGTGTTTTGGCAATAAGATGATTAAGTCCCGAAATTCACTTTGTCTATAAAATTTGAATTTCCATTGAAGGTCCATTTCTTCCCCCCATCGGGTTGGGGAGGTTTCGCAATCTTACGCAAGTTTGGGCAATTTTGTGGTTCTCATTTAGCCAAAAAGCAAAAAATTTTGTGTTTTGGCAAAGATGATTTAAATCTAGAATCACTTTGTCTATAAAATTTGAAATTTTCCATTGAATCCATTTTTTTCCCATCTGGTTGGAGAGGTTTGCGACATTTACGCCGTTTCGGCAATTTTTTGCGTCGGGTTTTTTTAGGCCAAAAGCAAAAATTTGATTTTGGTTTTAATAAGATGATTAAGTCTAAAAAATTTACTTTTGTCATAAAATTTGAAATTTTCCATTGAAGGTCCATTTTCTTCCCCATCTGGTTGGAGAGGTTGTCGCGAATCTACGCAAGTTTCGCAATTTAGCGCCCGGTTTCATTTTAGGGCAAAACATTAGATTTTGTGTTTTGGCAATAAGATGATTAAGCTAAAAACCCCTTTTGTCCAAAATTGAAATTTTCCATGAAGGTCCATTTTCTTCCTCCATCTGGGTTGAGAGGTTGTCCACATCTACGCAAGTTTGGTGCAATTTATGCGCGGTTTCATTTCAGGGCCAAAAAACAAAAAAATTTATTTTGTGTTTTGGCAAAGATGATCATGTAAGTCTAAAACTCACTTTTGTCTATAAATTTGAAATTTTCCGAAGGTCCATTTTCCCCCATCTGGTTGGAGAGGTTGTCGCGACATCTACGAAGTTTTGCAATTTTAGCGCGGTTCTCATTTTAGGCCAGAAAAGCAAAGAATTTGATTTTGTGTTTTGGCAATAAGATGATGTAAGTCTAAAACTCACTTTTGTTATAAATTGAAATTTTCCATGAAAGGGCCCTTTTCTTCCCATCTGGTTGGGGAGGTTGTCGCAATCTTACGCCAAGTTTCAGAATTTTTTGCGTCTTTCATTTAGGCCAAAAAGAAAAAATTTGATTTGTGTTTTGGCAAAGATGATTAAGTCTAAAAAATTTCCTTTTGTTATAAATTTGAAATTTTCCCTTGAAGGTCCATTTTCTTCCCCATCTGGTTGGAGAGGTTGTCGCGACATCTTTCGCCAAGTTTCGGCAATTTTATGCGCGGTTCTCATTTTAGGCCAGAAAAGCAAAAATTTGATTTTGTGTTTTGCAATAAAATGATTAAGTCTAAAATCACTTTTGTCCATAAAATTTGAAATTTTCCATGAAGGTCCATTTCTTCCCCCCATCTGGGTTTGGGGAGGTTGTCAAATCTTACGCCAAGTTGGTGAATTTTATGCGCGGTTCTCATTTTTGCCAAAAGCAAAATTTGATTTTGTGAATTTGAAATTTTCCATGAAGGTCCATTTTTCCCCCCTCTGGTTGAGAGGTGTTGACATTTACGTCAAGTTTTGTGCAATGTTAGTTGGTTCTCATTTTAGGGCCAAAAGCAAAGAATTTGATTTGTGTTTTGGCAATAAGAGATTAAGTCTAGAAATTCACTTTTGTCTATAAAAATTTTAAATTTTCCATAAAGGGCCATTTTCTCCCCATCTGCTTGGGGGAGGTTGTCGCGAATCTACGCCCAAATTTCGCGGCAATTCGGGGTTTTCATTTTAGGGCCCAAAAAACAAAAATTTGATTTTGTGTTTTGGCAATAAGATGATTAAGTTCCAAAATTCACTTTTGTCTATAAAATTTGAAATTCCATGAAGGTCCATTTTTCCCCCCTCTGTTGGGGGTGTCCACATCCACGCCCAAATTTTGTGCAATTTTTGCCGGTTCTCATTTTAGGGCCCAAAAGCAAAAATTTGATTTGTGAATTTGAAATTTCCATGAAGTCCATTTCTTCCCCCTCTGGTTGGGGAGGTTGTCGGAATCACGCCAAGTTTGGCAATGTTATGCGTTGGGTTTTCATTTTTGGCCAAAAAGCAAAGAATTTGATTTGTGTTTTGGAATAAGATGATTGTCTAGAAATTCACTTTTTTCTATAAAATTTGAAATTTTCCATGAAGGTCCATTTTCTTCCCATCTGGTTGGAGAGGTTGGCCCAATCTTCGCCCAAATTTCTAATTTTATGCGCGTTCTCATTTTAGGCCAAAAGCAAAACATTTGATTTTGTGAATTTGAAATTTTCCATGAAGGTCCATTTTTTCCCCCCATCTGGTTGAGAGGTTGTCCGACATCTTACCCAAGTTTCGGGAATTTTATGCGCGGTTCTGACAAAAAGCAAAAATTTGATTTTGTGTTTTGGCAAAAGATGATCATGTAAGTCTAAAACTTTTGCTAAAAATTTGAAATTTTCCATGAAGGTCCATTTCTTCCCCATCTGGGTTTGGGGAGGTGCTAATCTTGCCAAGTTTTGTGCAATTTTATGCGGTTCTCATTTAGCCAAAAAGCAAAATTTGATTTTGTGATTGAAATTTTCCATGAAGGTCCATTTTTCCCCATCTGGGTTGGAGAGGTTGTCGACATCTACGTCAAGTTTTGCAAATTTTTGGGGTTCTCATTTTAGGCCAAAAGCAAAAATTTGATTTTGTGAATTGAAATTTTCCATGAAGGTCCATTTTCTTCCCCCCTCTGGTTGGAGGGTTGTCGCATTCACGTCAAGTTTTGTGCAATGTTATGCGTTGGTTTCATTTTAGGCCAAAAAGCAAGAATTTGATTTTGTGTTTTGGCAATAAGATGATTAAGTCTAGAAAATTCACTTTTCTATAAAATTTGAAATTTTCCATGAAGGTCCATTTTTTTCCCCCTCTGCTTGAGAGGTTGCGACATTCCGCAAGTTTCGTGCAATTTTATGCGTGTTCATTTTTGGCAAAAGCAAAATTTGATTTTGTGGCAATAAGATGATTAAGTCTAAAATCACTTTTGTCTATAAAATTGAAATTTTTCCCTGAAGGTCCATTTCTTCCCCATCTGGTTGGGGAGGTTGCTACATCTTACGCAAGTTTTGTGCAATTTTATGGTTCTCATTTTAGGCCAAAAGAAAAATTTTATTTTTGAATTTGAAATTTTCCATGAAGGTCCCTTTTCTTCCCCATCTGGGTTGGAGAGGTTGTCGAACATCTTACGCCGTTTGTGCAATGTTATGTTGGTTCTCATTTAGGCCAACAAAGCAAAGAATTTGATTTTGTGTTTTGGCAATAGAATTAAGTCTAGAAAATTTACTTTGTCTATAAAATTTGAAATTTTCATGAAGGTCCATTTTCCCCATCTGGTTGGAGAGGTTGTCCGACATTCACGCCAAGTTGGCAATTTATCCGGTTCTTTTAGGCCAAAAAGCAAAACATTTGATTTTGTGAATTTGAAATTTTCCATGAAGGTCCATTTTCCTCCATCTGGTTGGAGAGGTTGTCGACATTTCACGCCAAGTTTCGTGGGAATTTTTTGCGTCGGGTTTTGTTTTTGGCCAAAAGCAAAACATTTGATTTTGTGTTTCAATAAGATGATCATGTAAGTCAAAAAATCACTTTTGTCTATAAAATTTGAAATTTTCCATGAAGGGCCATTTTTTTCCCCCATCTGGTTGAGAAAAGGTTTGACATTTCCTCAGTTTTGTGCAATTTTCGTCGGTTCCTTTATAGCCAAAAAAACAAAATTTTATTTTGAATTTGAAATTTTCCATGAAGGTCCATTTTCTTCCCCATCTGGTTGGAGGTTGTCGCGACATCTTCGCAAGTTTTGTGCAATTTATGCGCCCGGGTTTTCATTTTAGGCCAAAAAACAAAAATTTGATTTTGAATTGAAATTTCCATGAAGGTCCATTTTCTTCCCATCTGTTGGGGAAAGGGTTTTCGCGACATCTTCGTCAAGTTTTGGCAAGTTATGTTGGTTCTCATTTTAGGGCCAAAAGCAAAGAATTTGATTTTGTGTTTTGGCAAAGATGATTAAGTCTAGATCACTTTTGTTAAAATTTGAAATTTTCCATGAAGGTCCATTTTCTTCCCCATCTGGGTTGGGGAGGTTGTCCCTATCTAAGCCCAAATTTCGAATTTTGCGCGTTCTCATTTTAGGCCAAAAGCAAAAAATTTGATTTTGTGAATTTGAAATTTCCATGAAGGTCCATTTTCTTCCCTCCATCTGGTGGAGAGGTTGCCGCGACATCTTCGTCAGTTTGTGCACTATGTTGGTTCTCATTTTAGGGCCCAAAAAACAAAAATTGATTTTGTGAATTTTAAAATTTTTCCCTGAAGGTCCATTTCTTCCCCATCTGGTTGGAGAGGGTTTTCGCACATCTTACGCCCGTTTGTCAATTTTATCGTCGGGTTTCCTTTAGGGCCAAAAGCAAAAATTTGATTTGTGAATTTGAAATTTTCCATGAAGGTCCATTTTCCCCATCTGGTTGGAGAGGTTGTCGACATCTTACGCCAAATTTTGTGCAATTTATGCGTGGTTTCATTTAGGCAAAAAGCAAAAAATTGATTTTTAATTTGAAATTTTCCATGAAGGTCCATTTTCTTCCCCATCTGGTTGGAGGGTTGTCGCGACATCTTACGCAAGTTTTGTGCAATGTTAGTGGGTTTTCATTTTAGGCCAAAAAGCAAAGAATTTGATTTTTTTTTTGGCAATAAGATGATTAAGTCTAGAAATTCACTTTTGTCTTTTAAATTTGAAATTTTCCGAAGGTCCATTTTCCCCATCTTTGGAGAGGTTGTCGCCATCTTCACGCCAGTTTTCGGAATTTATGCCGGGTTTTCATTTTAGGCAAAAGCAAAACATTTGATTTTGTGAATTTGAAATTTCCATGAAGGTCCATTTTCTTCCTCCATCTGGTTGGAAGGTTGCCACATCTTACGCAGTTTCGGTAATTTTTCGTTGGTTCATTTGCCAAAAAGCAAAAAATTTGATTTTAATTGAAATTTTCCATGAAGGTCCATTTTCTTCCCCATTGGTTGGAGAGGTTGTCGCGACATCCGTCAAGTTTTGTGCAATTTTTTGCCGTTCTCATTTTAGGCCAAACAAAAAAAATTGATTTTGTGTTTTGGGAATAAGATGATTAAGTCTAAAATTCACTTTGTCTATAAAATTTGAAATTTTCCCTTGAAGGTCCATTTTCTTCCCCCCATCTGGTTGGAGATGTTGTCGCACATTTACGCGTTTCGTCAATTTTAGCGTTTGTTTCATTTTTAGGCCAAAAGCAAAAATTTGATTTTGTGTTTTGGCAAAGAGATTAAGTCTAAAATCACTTTTGTCTATAAAATTGAAATTTTCCATTGAAAGGGCCATTTCTTCCCCATCTGGTTGGAGAGGTTGTGCGACATTTTACGCCAAGTTTCGAATTTTACGCCCGGGTTTCATTTAGCCAAAAGCAAAACATTTGATTTTTTGTTTTGGCAATAAAATGATTAAGTCTAAAATTCACTTTTGTCTATAAAATTTGAAATTTTCCATGAAGGGCCATTTCTTCCCCCCTCTGGTTGGAGAGGGTTTTCGCATATCTTACGTCAAGTTTTTTGCAATTTTATGGCGTTCTCATTTTAGGGCCAAAAAAAATTTATTTGTGAATTGAAATTTTCATGAAGGTCCATTTTCTTCCCCATCTGGTGGGGAGGTTGTCCACATTCGCAAGTTTTGTGCAATGTTAGTTTGGGTTCTCATTTTAGGCCAAAAGCAAAGAATTTGATTTTGTTTTTGGCAATAAGAATTAAGTCTAGAAATTCACTTTTGTCTATAAAATTTGAAATTTTCCAGAGGCCATTTTCCCCATCTGGTTGGAGGTTGTCGCGACATCTTATGGTTTTAATTTTATGCGCGGTTCTCATTTAGGCCAAAAGCAAAAAATTGATTTTGGATTGAAATTTTCCCTGAAGGTCCATTTTTTCCATCTGGTTGGAGGTTTCGCACATCTTCCGGGATTTTGTGCAATGTTATGCGTTGGTTCTCATTTTAGGCCAAAAAAGAATTTGATTTGTGTTTTGGCAATAAAATGATTAAGTCTAGAAATTCACTTTTTTCTATAAATTTGAAATTTCCATGAAGGTCCATTTTCCCCATCTGCTTGGAGAGGTTGTCGCGACATCACGCCCAAATTTCGTGAATTTGCGCCGTTTCATTTAGGGCCAAAAGCAAAATTTGATTTTTTGTTTTGCAAAGATGATTAAGTCTGAATTCACTTTTGTTATAAAATTGAAATTTTCCATGAAGGTCCATTTTTTTCCCCATTCTGGTTGGAGAGGTTGTCGCAATCTTACGCCAAGTTTTTGCATTTATGCGCCCGGGTTTTCATTTTAGGCCAAAAAGCAAAATTTGATTTTGTGAATTTGAAATTTCATAGTCCATTTTCTTCCCCCATCTGGTTGGAGAGGTTGTCACATCTTACGCCAAGTTTAAGTTGTCGTTGGTTTCATTTAGGCCAAAAAAAGCAAATTTGATTTTTTGTTTGGCAAGATGATTAGCCCCCAAAAATTTACTTTGTCTATAAAATTTGAAATTTTCCATGAAGGTCCTTTTTCCATCTGGTTGGAGGTTCCCAACTTACGCTCAAGTTTCTGCTAATTTATCGCGGTTCTCATTTTAGCCAAAAAAACAAAAAATTTGATTTTGTGAATTTGAAATTTTCCATGAAGGTCCATTTTTTCCTCCATCTGGTTGAGAGGTTGTCGCCACATCTTACGCCCAAATTCGTGCAATTTTACGTGGCCGTTTAGGGAAAAAGCAAAACATTTGATTTTGTGTTTTGGGAATAAGATGATCATGTATGTTAAAACTCACTTTTGTCTATAAATTTGAAATTTTCCCTGAAGGTCCATTTTCCCATCTGGTTGAGAGGGTTTTCGACATCTTCACGCAAGTTTTGTGCAATTTATGCGCGGTTCTCATTTTAGGCAAACAAAAATTTGATTTTGTGAATTTGAAATTTTCCATGAAGGTCCATTTTCTTCCCCACCTGGTTGGAGAGGTTGTGCACATCACGCAAGTTTTGTGCAATTTATGCGTCGGTTCTCATTTTAGGCCAAAAGCAAAAATTTGATTTTGTAATTTGAAATTTTCCATGAGGTCCATTTTTTTCCATCTGGTTGGGGAGGTTTCGCGAATCTCACGCCAGTTTTTTAATGTTAATGCGTTGGTTCTCATTTGGGCCAAAAGCAAGAATTTGATTTGTGTTTTGGCAATAAGATGAATTAAGTCTAGAAATTCACTTTTGTCTATAAATTTGAAATTTTCCATGAAGGTCCATTTCTTCCCCCTCTGTTGGAAGGTTGTCGCGCATCTTACGCCAAGTTTCGGAATTTAGCCCGGTTTCATTTTTTGGCCAAAAGCAAAACATTTGATTTTGAATTGAAATTTTCCCTGAAGGTCCATTTCTTCCCTCCATCTGGGTTTGGGGAGGTTGTCACATCTCACGCGTTTCCGAATTTTTGCGTTGGTTCTCTTTAGGGCCAAAAAGCAAAAATTGATTTTGTGAATTTGAAATTTCCATGAAGGTCCATTTTCTTCCCATCTGGTTGGAGAGGTTTACATCTACGTCAGAGTTTTGTGCAATTTTTTGCGGTTCTTTTTAGCCAAACAACAAAAATTGATTTTGGTTTTGGGAATAAGATGATTAAGTTTTAAAATTCACTTTGTCTATAAAAATTTTAAATTTTCCATTTAAGGTCCATTTTCTTCCTCCATCTGGTTGGAGATTGTCGCATTTTACGCAAGTTTCGGGAATTTATGCGTGTTTCATTTTAGCAAAAAGAAAAATTTGATTTTGTGTTTTTGGGAAAAGATGATTGTCTAAAATTCACTTTGTCATAAAATTTTAAATTTTCCCCTGAAGGTCCATTTTCCCCATCTGGTTGGAGAGGTTGTCGCGACATCTTCGTCCAAGTTTCGTGCAATTTTTGCGTGGTTCTCATTTTAGGGCCCAAAAAACAAAACTTGATTTTGTGTTTTGGCAATAAGATGATAAGTTTTAAAATTCACTTTTGTCATAAAAATTTTAAAATTTAGAAGGTCCATTTCTTCCCCATCTGGTTGGAGAGGTTGTCGCAATCTTACGCCCGTTTTGTGCAATTTAGTCGGTTTTCATTTTAGGCCAAAAAGCAAAAATTTGATTTTGTGAATTTGAAATTTTCATGAAGGTCCATTTTTCCCCATCTGGTTGGGGGGTCGCGACATCTACGCCCAAATTTTGTGCAATGTTTCGTTGGTTCTCATTTTAGGCCAAAAAGCAAAGAATTTGATTTTGTGTTTGGCAATAAGATGATTAAGTCTAGAAATTCACTTTTGTCTATAAATTGAAATTTTCAAGAAGGGCCATTTTTCCCCATCTGGTTGGAGGTTGTGCGAATCTTGGGCAGTAAGTCTGAATTTTCTGGGTTTTCTCTTTAGGCCAAAAGCAAAATTGATTTGTAATTTGAAATTTCCATAGTCCATTTTCTTCCCCCCATCTGTTGGAGAGGTTGTCGAAACTACGCGTTTCGTGCAATTTTATGCGTTCTCGTTTAGGGCCAAAAAGCAAAATATTTGATTTTAAATTTGAAATTTTCCATGAAGGTTCATTTTCTTCCCCATCTGGTTGGAGAGGGTTGTCGCGACATCTTCGAAAGTTTTGGATTTGCGTCGGTTCTCATTTAGGCCAGAAAACAAAAAATTTGATTTTTTGTTTTGGGAACAGATGACTGCTATCTAAAAATCACTTTGTCTATAAAATTTGAAATTTTCCATGAAGGTCCATTTTCTTCCCATCTGGTTGGAGGTTGTCGCGACATTTCCGTTTTGCAATTTACCGGTTTCATTTGGGCCAAAAAGCAAAAAATTGATTTTGTGAATTTGAAATTTCCATGAAGGTCCATTTTCTTCCCCATCTGGTTGGAGAGGTTGTCATAATCTTACGTAAAGTTCGGCAATTTTATCGCGGTTCTATTTAGGAGAAAGCAAAAGAATTTGATTTTGTGTTTTGGCAATGACATAAAGTCTAAAACTACTTTGTCTATAAAAATTTTAAATTTCCAGAAGGTCCATTTCTTCCCATCTGTTGGGGAGGTTGTCCGACATTAAAGTTTTGCAATTTATCGGTTCTCATTTTAGGGGCCAAAAAACAAAAATTTGATTTTGTGAATTTGAAATTTTCCATGAAGTCCATTTTCTTCCCATCTGGTTGGAAGAGGTTGTCGCGACATCTTACGTCAAGTTTTGTGCAATTTATGCATTGGTTTCATTTTAGGCCAAAAAACAAGGGAAATTGATTTGTGTTTTGGCAATAAGATTAAGTCTAGAAACACTTTTGTCTATAAAATTTGAAATTTTCCCTTGAAGGTCCATTTTCTTCCCCCATCTGGTTGAGGTTGTTACATCACGTCAAGTTTCGTGCAATTTATGTCGGTTCTTTTAGGCCGCAAAATTTGATTTGTGTTTTGGCAATGATGATCATAAGTCTAAAACTCTTTTGTCTATAAAATTTGAATTTTTATGAAGGTCCTTCCCCATCTGGTTGGAGAGGATGTCGACACCTTTCGTCAAGTACATGGAACTTTGCAACAATACATTTACAAAACCACCCATGAATGCCCCAACAGCAATAAATACAAAAAGATGTTCAGTTTGAATAAAAAACAGAGAAACTGCCCAATGTTGCAAATGAATACACATACCATTTTTTCTAGGATCTTTTTCAAGATAATGTTTGACTTGGCATAATGTAACATCAAGTAAAATTTAAACTTTTCTGAATTGGTAGTTTCCCCAAAGTTCTTGGGGCTATAGCATTCATGGTTCAATGTAACACATTGTACTATAAGACACTTTAGTTTCTTAATCCCTACTTTGCGTATTTTAAGAAGTCAAACATCATTTTCCGGGTCTGACACCTCAGTGAACAAAAAAATAGAAACTAACCACTGTACCCACATGACTTTGTACTAGTGTCGTGGAAGGCATGTAAAAGCTATTAGACTTGTACACGACATTTGGGTTTTTTATTTAATCCATCAACAATGCTTATGCCATGGTTCCAGCAAGTTTTAAATTTTTTATCAAAGTTTAAATTCCATTTCATCTTAGTAATTTTATACAGTTGTCTATTATTTACATCACCTGACTTAATTGGGGCTGCATTACCCTGGTTTAATGTAATTTCATTGTACTATAAGACACTTAGTTTTTAACCCTACTTTTTCTGCATATCTAATGAAGTGCAAACATCATTGTTAATTGCCTGACTGGTCTTACACCTCAGTGAACAAAGAAGGAAGCTAAACCACATGTAGTTATTGTACCCAATGTACTGTGCTCCATATCGTGGGAAGGCATGCAAAGCCATTAGACTTGTAATTTCATGTGGTTCTTGTATGAGTTTTTTTCCTTTCTCCTCCCCATTTCCCTTGATATCACCAAGTCAAAATCAGTGTATTGAGATCGCTAATTGAGATCATACTGATGTTCTGTGCTACAATTTTGGTTTCAATTTATAAATTTTAAACGCCCTGTCATAAATCTTTGATACAATGATCTTGATTTATGATTTGTTTTAATGATATAACAGGAGCCCTAGGGACAGGAAAAATCGAAGGTAAAAATGGAAAAGATCTCGAAATAACATTTCGTTCCTCGAAATAACATTTCGTGGGGAAAGAAATAATATTTTTTGGGAACGATAAATTTCATTCCTCGAAATAATTTATTTGTCCTCGAAATAATTATTCATTTCGAAATAAATTATTTCATTCCCTGAAAAAAATTTTTTTATCTCCCAAAATGTTGATTCGAGGAACGAATGTTGTTTCGATTAATATTTCGAGGAAGAATATGCCTTGTTCCTCGAATAATTTTTCATTCCGAAATGTTGTTTGAGGAACGAAAATGTTTGAGGAAAAGAAATGTTTTTGAGGGAACGAAATGTTGTTTCGGGTTAATATTTCGGGGAACGAAATGATTTCGGAGAACGAAATAACCTTTTTTCGCCCCCGAATAATTTTTTTCATTCCCACAAATGTTATTTCGAGAGAACAAAATTAAATCGAAGGAAGAAATACATTTCCCTTTTTTTTTCCTTCCAATTTTTCGTTACCGTCCCTGGGGCCCGTATAACTGGAAATATTGCTTGATTCTTTATGTAAATAACAATCGTATAGTAAAATTAAAAGATTTTCAGAGGGCGTAAATGTCATTTGGAAACAGAAAGAAGTTTTTCCAATTAAAAAAACCGAAGGGCCTTAACTTTCAAAGTTTTTCAGTCAATCCGCCACGGTCCGGTGGTGCTCTAGCGGATAGTAGCCTACGCGTACATAAAAGCAGAATATCCATATCATGCAGCGCTGCGTGTAGTCTGGTACCGGGGCACAGTACGAACGTGAAGACGGCGGTCGGGGCTAGGGCTTAATCAAGGGATCCTACAAATAGGGGCTTTTTAATAATCTGTTGATATATTTAGAAATACAGTATATTTTTTCCCAAAATTTAAAGAAATTGATCCAAATTACTTCATTATCACATATGATAAAACTAATGAAAGTATATATATCAGAGTTTTTATAATCGGCAAAAAATGAATGTCTCCGAAGTTACTTTTATCTGAGGTATAACACCCAAAATCGACCTCCCCTTTACTCAGACATGAAAACCCCACGGTCGTATGGAAATGTCCACAACCTTACGGGGCCCCTCAACCAATAGCAGTGCGTAATGTTTCCCTGTACTTAGACTCAGATCGGTGGTGAAACATGGAGACACAAAATTGTCTCCTTAATGTAAGTGTCTCCCACTGTTCTTCTCTAACTACGACATGTCTCCCGACTGTGCCATTAAAACTAATATATATATATATATATATATATATATATATATATATATATAATCTCTCGCCACAATTATTTCTTCCAAAACTTTAAATCGTTCAATTTTCATTTTCTTTTCTTTTCGTTTGATGTAAAGGATTTTATTCATCGTGCGTAACGGGGCTGGTGTTAGCTCATACACCAAGAACCAACAGTGCGCTCACCAGCGACAAGAGGCACAGTCCCAACCCGGGGCGGTGATTATATTCCATTGCGATCCACCTGTTGGCCCAGTATGTCACTTGGATATAGATCCCACAGCCCTGATGTTCAAGACCGAGTTGATATTGTGAGGTGAAGAATCAGTGACCAAATGTCGGTAATTTCTTCAGCTCATTTTGTTCACTGAATTTAAGCGCCACAGGATCAGTCTCACTGTTCCTCAGTTGTTTAGAATACACATTTATTATGTTGTTGCAGTTGTGCTTAGGGGGGGATCGAGGATATTTTAAAGGGGGTTTCAGCTGTTGAATCTAGGGATGCAAAATCAGCCCCGCAATCGACCCACCATTTGTTTAGACATAGACCCTTTAACTAGATTCGAACAGTGTTTTGTTCTTCCAGTATTATTTTAAGCTCTCAGACCTTTTATTTTCCCATATCGTAGCGTTTTCCTTTTTTTCCCCTTTTTTCAGCCCTT
>JAQQFT010000055.1:0-59536 GCA_029582265.1 Zoroaster sp. YZ-2022 | reverse complement strand
GGCTGAGCTTAGCATCGGGTGTTACACACATCCGTGACGATCAAGGTTAACATCAATCCTATATATTGTAACATCATAACTCAAATGTATTTGAATATTTTATACGTTTTCCTTTTAGCTGAAGAAATTTACTTCATATCAATGCCAAAAAACGAAACTGCGAGAAAAGGGGGGGAAAAAACAAAAGGGACAGGTAAACGAAACTGCGAAAAAAAGGTTGCTGATTCAGTCACCCTCTAGAAAACTTGTCTATAGAAAGCAATGGTAACCTCAACAATTTACTGACGGGTAAAGAATGAACTTGGAAAAAGACGAGAATTCAATCAATTTTTCATTAGATATATACAAAAACACCCATTTTTTGGCAATTAAAGATAGATATGAATTGTACATACAATTATTATGGCCTACCAATATAGAACTTGATCGGGCACTCATTTCTCAACTGTCGTTTGCTGAGAGTTCCCATATTGTGACCATAACCCACATACGTAGATTATTTTTGGCATTAACTATTTTATCCAAAACCGTTACCCCGGATGCGGAACCCCAAAGGGGACAGGTAAAAAAAAAAATGGGACAGGTATAAAAGAATTTTTCGTTCCTCGAATATTTCTTTCCCCTCGAAATATTATTTTGTTCTTTCGAAAAAATTTCGTTACCGCGAAAATATTTCATTCCTCGAAATCATTTCATTACTCGAAATATTATTTCGTTAAAACTAAAAAAGTATTTGGGAACGAAATAAAGTATTCGAGGTAACAAATCATTTCGTGTATAAATATAATTGTGGTAAAATGATTTGAGGAACGAAATGATTTCGTTCCCTCAAAATACTTTATTTCGTTCCTTCAAAATACTTCATTCAAAAGTATTTTATTCGTTCAAAATAAATACTATTTCGGGGCATTCGAATTTTTTTAACATTACACTCAATTTGGCTATACGTCGTTCTTTTACCTGCCCCTTTAGGGCTCCGTACGGATGAGTATACATAGAAAAAAAAGAAAGAAAAAAAGGAGGAGTGGAAATCAAAATGTTTTTACTTGGGACATGCTTTGGGAGGGGTGTCGAAAGGTATCAAGGTAATTACGAAAGAGGAACATAAGTCAGTTTCAGTTACAGGTAAATAGTTTTGAACCGCCCTGATCCCCGTACCCAATTGTACCTCACTTAACGATAGTTGAAATAAACAACATATGGTGTTACCGCAAACTGAAACGTATTAATGAACCTTCCAAATATGGTTTCCTGGGAAATTTCGGCAAATAAGTAACAATTTCCCCTTCCCATTCATATTAAAGTTGCTATTTTGTTTGGAATTAGAATTAAGCATTTAATTTATTTTCAGGATTGAATTATTTTAACATTATATTCATTTTAGCATATGCGTCGTTCTTTTAGTAATGCACATTCGTCATCCCAAACACATTCGTCATCAAGTTGAACCAACTCGTTAAACAGAGTTGGTTCAACTGAGATTTCACTAAAATGTTATTTTCATTTTCGTATAGGCCTATCAGGCAATCAATTTCGCAAAAATACGAGAAACAAATGCAAAAAAAATGAATTAATATAGGTTTTCCGGCCATTTTCAACATTTTTATTAATTTTAACGCTGCTCATTCAATTTAGATTGAAAGTGAAAAATCGTGCAGAGCGTTATTCAACAATACAAAGAATCATTCAATCTCGCTACCCGAGCATTCTATCGCGGTTTAGTTGTATTCAAATTAAAAGTATGTCATTGATCATTCAATTTCGTCTGAACAGGTCAAGGTTGATCGAGCATTCAATTCCATTAATGGCAAACATATTCCAATTTTCTAGTCATATTTTAAGACATTCCATATCCGCATTCCTATATAAAAGCCTGGCTCTCTCAGCGTAATCATATCAAACGTCTCCAATCAGTGTGTGCACCCCTTTTATTCTCTCTTAATTAAGTGTTCAGACATAAAGATGGCGGCCCGTCGACATTACAGTAGGGTAAAAAATGTGGATGGAGAGATTGATCGACGCATTCGAGAATAACAACATATCTAGAGCTGAATACACTCAAGTCAAGAGCGATTGCAAGGTCCATCGTTGCCAATTATGTTCGCACTGGTCGCCGTCAAAGTCTGCCCAAGGAGGACTCATAACACCAAGATGGACGAGGAATGAGGAACGAGCTACAGCGCCTGCTGACTTGAACCCCCTTCTAACTCTAAAGCAATGAAAGAAGATCGGGAGCATGCCCGGAGAAGCCGCATGTTTCTCCCAGCACCATTGCTCGAGCGTTGGATGGCATGTTGATTACCCTGAAGCTAGCGAAGACGGCCTAAATTTAAAGGAACTCCCTCGCGTATTTGACATGCGCGTATTTGAATGCGCGTCGAGTACGCCCAGTGGTTTCTCCAACATGGTGTTGGCCCACTGTGTCTTCATCGACGAGACAGGCTACAATATCTGGACGAGACGTTCGTTGGGACGACCCTTCGTGGAGTCCCACTAGAAGAGGGTCCATGGGCAACGTGGTCGCAATTGCAATGAACCTTTGCAGTTTCTGGTAGATAGACTGGTCCATCATCGCATTGCGTTTGAAACCGTCACAAGAGAGAGGTTTGAGGGGTTCCTGCGGAAACAGCACGCGAGTGCCAGAATATGTTTCCCGGATGAGCCGGGGTCTTTTGGTCTACGATAACGCCCCGCCCACACGTGAACGCAGAGCTACCACCAGATGCTCCTCCCCGATCCAGTTAAAGCGACCCTTCCTCTCCCATTCTAAACATGACTGAAATGGCTCACTCTGCCTTCAAAGCCGGAGTCAAGAGAGATCTAGCCCTTCCAGAATGGCAACAAAAAGTAGGGGTCGACAAGCCGCCAAGAAGCAGGAATAACATGCGGATTGGAGATGTGATCGTCTGATGGAAGTGGCCAAGAAAACATTGGACAATTCCCCGAAATGTTCGGTGGATAACAATTGCCAAACATCATGCCACGATGTCTTGCAGTCAAGAGAGTGATGGGTAATTCAGCTTAAAACCAGAGCGAACAAGAGGAGTAAACAAACGTCAAAGGGTTAAAACATGTCAGCATAAAGATGCCCCTAAAGATTTGTTAACACTTAAAATCAGTAGAAAAGATCAACAGTTAAAAGAAAACCCCGTCCCTTTGTTTCATTATTTCGTGAGATCGTTAGATCACCATGTCTGTTTGATAGAAATGTTTAAGACACACAGATTTTGAACCTAAGCAAAACTGGTAACTTTATGCATCAATTTGTTTTATTTGAATGGCAAACGATGAAAACGATTGCAATAAACGAAAAAGAAAAGAAAAGTATGGTAAATATGTCACATGCTCACCAACAGTCGTGAATTTGAATGAAATTTAACGTCAAATATTAGCAATCATTTAATTAAGAATGCTGCGTATTAAGTAGTGCCCCAAACGAAATAGAATGCCCCCAAACAAAATGAACCCCCGGAAAAAAAAAGGGAGTGCCAGAAAATTTAAATTGATCCCCAGAAATTTAAAAAAAACCAAATTTGATGGGAAAAAAGATCAGGCAAAAAGAATGACGATAATGAAATGATCATAAAATTGAAAATTCCCTAAAAACCTATAATTTTTTAAAACTGAAATTTTCTATTTTCTTCAATTTAAATTTAAATTTTTCCCTTTTTTAAAATTGCTTTTTCAAATATATTTCTGATTAGAATCTGTTTGGGTTTTTCTGACGTCCTGGGCCTAATTCTAATATGTGTTTTAAATATTTATGTTCTAAATAACCACACATCAAACAATTTTTACAACTTTGGGGTTTCCACCAAAAATGGTGTGACCCTTTTTTTCTTCATCATCTTGTAATATAGGTTTTCCCCAATTTGGAAAAATCATTCAATTTGATACCGGCTCATTAAATTTCTTTGAAAAAAAACCAAAACCACTTTTCAACAGAACCCTGGGGTTCATGGGGGTTTTTTTTGTCTGTTTTAAAAATTTTTTTTCCCGTCATTAAAAATTTAAAAATTCAGCCACTTTGCATAAGTTCTCTATTGATAGTCCCCGATAACATGAAACAAAATTTCAACCTGGGTGAACCATTGACCCGGATGCATATTTCAAAGTGCCCCCTTGCCAGCAGATCCCATTAACACCCGCATCCACTGACCCAGAAAACCCCTCTGATAAGTGCCATCTGTTTTACCATCAGGTTGTTTTTGTTTGATGTTTTGGGACGAGCAGTTTCAAAACCCCCCCCCCCCCCGCCAAACAGACGTCTGGGTTCTTTTCATGCGGGAGAAAAGAGACGTTTTTACTATTTGAAAAGGTTAAAAGCAGACAGATACACTCACTTTTTGGTGTCATCTGGGGTTAAAAATAACCTAGACATAGATGGGCTTTTAAGTCTTTGATGAAAAAAAATAAAGGGAATCCCGAGATAAATTTATTAGGTTTTCGAGCGCCCCAACACCATTTTTTTGTTTTTTTTAGGTTTTCTTGGCGCCCAACCCATTTTTTTTTACATTTTTTGGGGTTTGAACCCCAGCCGCACCTATTGTTTTGCTGTTTATTTTATTTTATTTTTTTTTTTTTTACTTTAAAACCCTGGGGTCGTTCGATATTTATTTATACGCGGCGTACGAGAAATTAAGGGGCACAACGTACTAATAGGTCGATATGATTGTAGGGAGATCCAAACCAAAATCGTGTAGCCCGTTTTGGGAAATGGACTCTTACAATCGATATCCCCTTTTGTTGAAAAACAAAAAGGGATTTTAGTTCTTTTCAGAGGATTTCCTTATTTATCTTCGTGTTTTTAACAAGAAAAACATTTTTTTGCCTCCCGTCGTTGCATGCATTGTGCCTGTTTAACTAACATGACTAAGTTATTGGGGCCCGTGCAAACATACTTTGAGTCAAGGGGACCCGGGGGCCCAACGCCGGCCCCCCAAAAAAACTGTCGCCCCCAAAAAAAAAAAAAAAAAAAAAAAAAAGAAAAAAAAGAAAAAAAAGGGGGGGTTTCCCCCCCAGCTTTTTGTTAAAGTACAAAAAAACCCCTATTTACAGAATGTTTCATAATCCCCCACGACCCAACATTGCCCAAATTTAATGGTATTTTGGGCAGTTGCCTGCATTAGACAGGTCACGGTGATTGTATGAGGCAGCCACGCGACTGGTTGTGGGGGGTTTTCCCGGATAGGTAAAAAAGCCGGAATGTGGAAGACTTGGCCAACATCGGGGAAAAAAAACCCTTTTCAATCTTGTGATACGAGAGGGCGGATTTAAAGGTTGCCCCATCGTAAATGAGCAGTAAGTATCAAAGTATTGTCTCAGACCCAAAAAACAAAAAAACCCCACCAAAAAGTTTTGCGTTTCGCAAAACGCCCTCCACTGACTTTTGGGCCCCCCCTAAACTGGGCCTAGACCCGCCGGGGACAGTAAACAACTAACAAAATATGAAAGAGTCCCCAAAATGTATTTAGAATATAAAAAAGGGATAGGAAAATTCATTTTATTAGGGAATTATTCGTAGAAATTGTAGAATATTTTGAAATTTTTTTTTTTTTAAAAAATCTTCAGTTTTAAATTATTAAAAAATAGTAGGATGTTACTGCACTTTTTAATTTTGTCCCCTTCCCGAAAAATAAATTTAATAGCTTTTTTCACGGGAAAAAATGAAAAATTTTCATGAACAAACATGTACTTGTGGTCCTGCTCCCGAGGTCTTCAGACATCACCACCCAAATCACATAAAATTTTATGAGATATGAGACCTAAATTTTCCCAAATATTTTTTTTTGATGAGAGTTTCTAGCCATTTCTTTAATTTAACACAGTCAAAATAATTTTTTAAATTTGAAAAAAAACCCCCCTTTTCAATTTAAAGGCCCACTCCAAAAAATTATAATTTTTTCCCCCATTCCCATAAATTAGAACTAATCTAAATTTTTAAAAATATTTGCCCATTTTTTTAAAAAACCTTTCCCTATTATTTTTTCAGCATGTTCATTGGACATATTACCCTCATTAAATAAATTAAATTTCCCAAAATTTCAAAACTTTATTCCTGTACTTCCATAAATTTAACAAATTTTTTTTTAACATGTTGACCCGATGCATCATGGCTCAGACGGTTTCCGAACGTCCCCCAACACGGCGTTGACACCACCCAAATGCAGTATCGTAATTTTGCATCAACAATTTTGGGTTGGTTTAACGTCTTATTTTCAGATCGTTTGAAAGGGTTTTTATACCAATGATGAACATTTCATTTAGTTTTAATTTGTTTATTACAAAAAATTAAATTTTAGTATAATTTGTTATTATTTTTGCAGAGTACTGGCATTTCAGTCCAAGAGAAGGGGTTTGATAACCCCCTTTTCCCAACCCAATTTTTAAAAAAATTTATTTAAACCGCCCTTCCCCCCTTTTTTCTTAAATTTTTTTTTAGAAAGGACAGAAACATTTTTGCAACTTCAGCTAAAATTGATGTTTGGTTTTTGACATAATGAAAAACCCATCGTCGTCAATGGAATTGATATTTGGGCCCCTTATTTTTTATTCTTTTTGCCCCCCCCTTCCCCTGTTTTGGATTCTATAGGGCAATGATAGACCAAAAAATTTTTTGAAAAAACCCAAATGTGTTTTCATCACCAGTGGCGGACATGCCATCACCAAGAAATTGGGAGGGGGAATTTTTTCAAAAATTAGACCCAATGAAAACCCCAATGTCACCCCATTCTGAACTGTCACTAAATCGTACATACAGAGCGAATTTATTATAAATGGGTTGATTCTGTTTTCATCAACAAAGGATCATGGTTGGGTTAATTTACCCAAGTCATTTCACGTTACATGTAAGACCATGTACCTCATTTCAATTGTTTAAATTAGGTTAAAAGGCAACAAAGTGGTTTCAATTGTGGGGGGGGTGGTAAAACAAAAAGTCAAGTTAAAAACCCAACAGACAGTTAAAAAAAATATGTATTTCATTGCTTTATTGCAATTTACAACACCCATAAACTTGATTATTTAAATTTTCAAAAATTTTATGCAAAATGGCATCATCTTTACAAAATTTTTCCCAATCATGTAAAAACCCTTTGAAAAAAAAAATCAATTTTAAATTTTTTTCAAATTTTATAAAAAATTTTTTTAATTATTTGGGTATATGAAAAAAAGACAGTTTATAACATGTCAAATAAGGAGATTTTTGATTACAGTTCACTATCATTGTCAATTTATCATTATTTTTTTGTTATAAATTTAAACCCAAAAAAGTGAAGTATATTATAAATAAATATTAAATTTATTTTGACAAGACTTTCCCAAAGAGAAAAATCCAATGTTTTTTTAAAAATTAAAAATTTGAAAGGTTTTTCCATAAACAAAGTAAAAAGGGAACCCAATTATCGATTTGATCCAGTGGATATATTTCTTTTTTCTTGTCAACAAAGGATCATGGTTGGGTTAATTTACACAAGTCATTTCACTTTTAAATGTGTGCCATGAACCATTTCTAGATTGTTTACAATTAGGTTAAAAGGTAAACAAAGTGGTTTCAATTGTGGGGAGGGGTGTAACCAAAAAAAGTCAAGTTATGAAACCCAACAGACAGAAAAAAAATATTTTTGTTTATTAGCAATTTAAACATCCATACAATTTCTTTGATTATTTCAATGTCAAAATTTATGTACAAAATGGCATCTATTCCAGACATTTTGTCAACTTTAAAACCCGAAAGTTAAAATCAATTAAAATTTTTTTTTAAAATTTTATAAAAAATTTTTTAATTATTTGCGGTATGGTAAAAACAAAGACGTTTAAAACATGCCCTGGAAGCTTTTATGTACATCATTTAATTTATCATATTTTGTAAAACAACCAAAAAAGTGAAGTATATTATAAATAAATATTAAATTTTTTTTTGTACAAGACTTAATACCAAGAGATAAATACCAATGTTTTTTATTTAAATCTAAATTAAAAGGTTTTCAATAAAAAAAGTGAAAAGGAAACCAATTATCGATTTGATCCAGGGGATATATATTCTGTTTTTTTGTCAACAAAGGATCATGGTTTTAATTTACACTGAAGTCATTTCACTTTTCAGTGTAAGCCATGCCCATTTCAATTTGGGTTACAAGTACATGGTTAAAACAGGTCAAAAAAGGGCAATTGGGGGGGGAGGGGTGTAACCAAAAAAGTCAAGTATGAAACCCAACAGACATTTAAAAAATAAATATGTTTTCATTGTTTTTTGATTTACACCCATACAACTTTTTAATTTCAATGTCAAAATTTATTAAAAGGGCACTGAATTTTTTTTAAGGGTATGGATGCAGCCAGACATTTTGCCAATATTTTACAACCTTGAAAATGAAAAAAATCAATGAAATTTGTTTTAAATTTTCATTTTTTTTAATTATTTCGTATGGTAAAAACAAAGACAGTTTATAAGCATGTCACAATAAGTGTCTTGATTACAGTTCCCATCATTGTCAATTTATCATTATTTTTTTTTATAAACTTAACCAAAAGTGAAGTATATTAAAATAAAGTTTAAAATTTTATTTTTGTACAAGATTTAAAATTACCAAGTGATAAATCCCAATGTTGTTTTATTTAAATCAAAATTGAAAGTTTTTTCCATAAACAAAGTGAAAAGGGCAACCAATTATCAGATTTGATCCAGGGGATAAATTACATTTAATTTTTTTTAATTTGAATTTTTATTTTTTGACAAAACTTTTCGGGGGGGGCAGTGGAAGATGGAAAGGGGATGAATTTTCCCAATTTTATCATGTAAAAAGTTTTGTTTTCTAATGAAGGTAATTAGCTGAAGGAAAGGAAGGGGAAATATTTATATGGTTTTCCCATGCTTCATTGTCTTCATAAAAACCCCCCCAAAAAAATTTTAACCACACTTCCTACTCTTTGAATTTGTGAAGTTTAATCCAGCCATACATGTAGTCCTTCATCCTAAATAACTTTGTGACATGTCCATAATAACGCTGAATGGTTGATTCCCCAAAATCCTGGAAAACTTTTTCTAGGTGATTTTAATTTGTTTATCATCTAGCATGGTTTTGAAAAGCATGTTTGGTCTGGTAATATTTTAAAAAATTTTTCCAAGTCACACTTGTTAATTTCTAATGTATTTTTAAAACCATTTCAAGTTCAAAAACAATATCTCAAGAACAAATGACCTTTAGAAAACAAAACACAATTGAATTCCATTAGGAAATTTTTGGGAAAATGAGTTCCCAAAAATCCAATGGGCCAATTAGAAGAAGAACATTTTTCAAATTTTTAAAATTTATATCTCATAGCTTTAATTTATATGTTAAAATTTGAATTTTTTTATAATCAGAAGGCCTAATATAAGTTCAAAATTTAACACATTCAACCCAAAATTTATGTCTTTTTAATATGAAATTGATATTGTTATTATAAAGATGAAAACCCTTTCCAAAAGATATTGACATCATCATGATAATTTAAATTGAACCGTAAGTTTACTGAACACCGTGTGTTTGTTCTTTAAAAAAACTTAAGCTCTAGTTTTTTGTTTTTTTTCTTTTCATCTCAGGGCGACGTCCGGTAACAAAGGATCCCTTTCATTTACAGCCTTCAAAAAACACATCAACAGAACAAAAAACTGACGAAACCGTTTCGGGCGTCATGATTATGCACAGGGGTCGGATTACGCTAAATCAAAATTTATTTAAAACGTTTCGATTACGTTGCATGAAAGAACAAAAATCGTAGCGCCGCAAAATGAAGGGCTAAAGATTTTTACAATGGAGCTGTACAATCGATATCGAGGGGTTTTCGGTGGGTTCCGCCCAGACGAAATTTTTTTGGCTCGTCAACTTTTTTCACAAAATTGTGGCTTTTTTAGGGGTTTTGACCCAATAGGCCTTGGGCTTTGGGGCGCCAACACAGTCATAAAAGGGGATACCTTGAAGTTACTTTTTGAGGTTTCCGATTTTTCTTCGTGTTTTTTTACAAAAAAAAGAATTTTTGCCCGGTTGATTGTCCGGGCCTGGGGTGTTTCCCGGCCTGTTTAACTAACGTTATTGGGAACATTGGACAGTAAACAATTAAAATAGAAAAATGTACCAAAAAGTTTTAGAATATAAAAAGGGTAGGAAAAATTTAGTTGTTGGTTTTTGGCAATTTTCAGTGAAATGTTATGCCATTTTTAATTTTTATTTTTTAAAAAACTTCGTTTTTGCACAAAATTTAAAAAAGTAGCCTGTGATTGTTTAGACTTTTCCCCAATTTTTTTCCCCCCTCAGAACAAATAAACTTCATAGACAATTTTTCACAGGAAAATACTATTCATGACACAATACATGTACTTGTAGGTCCTGCTCCTGACCCTCTCTAGACATCTCTCACAATCACATGAAATATATGGTTTTGAGACTGAAATTTCCTTCAATACCTTTCTTTTTTATTTAGTTTTGATACATTTTTTAATTTATTAAAATTGTCAATAATAATTGTGTAATTTTTTAAAAAAAAAATGCCCTTTTCAATTTCAATGGTCCAGCTATCTAAAATTATAATATTTTCCCCATTCACATAAATTAGAACTTTCTGAATTTTCTCTTATTTTTGGTCCATGTACTTTAAAAAACCCTTCCCATTATTTTTTTACCTGTTACTGTGACATATTATTTTCCCCATTCACATAAATTGAACTTTTAAATGTCAAATACTTTATTCCATTTCTTCCCAAAAAATTAACTATTATTTTTTTACAGCATATTGACTCCGATGTATCATGGGCCGATGGTTCCAGCCACAGCACCCCCACACGGCGTTGACACCACTCAAATGGTATCGTAACTGTTCCGTCATCAAAATCTTCGTTTTTAGGCTCACGATGGTATGGTTTAAGTCTTACGTTAACAATCGTTTGGAAGGGTTTTACCAAATGAACATTTATTTGTTTTAATTTGGGGTTTTTTACAAAAAAAAAAGGGTTTTGTATAATTTTTATTATTTTTCATAGCAGTACTGGCATTTCAGTCCAAGAGAAGGGGGGTATCGTAAACCCCCTTTTTCCCAAACCATGCGTTAAACAACTTTTTTTTAAATCTAAGCCCTTACCCTATTTTCAATCTTAAACCTTTTTTTAAAAAAGGGCAGAAACATTGCAACTGCGCTGTGCAAAATTGAGCTGGGGTGATTTTCATAAAAAGATAGTCCCCAGTCAATGAATTGGTAATTTGGGCCCTTATACTTTTTTTGCTTGTTTGCCCTCCCTTCCCCTTTCTTGGTTTTTATAGTGCTGCAATGATAGCCAAATAAGAAAAAAAATGTTGGTTCATCACCCGTGGATCCAACACCAAAACGGGGGGGGCAGGATTTTATTCCAAAATTACCGATTCCAAGACAACCCTGAAAGTCACCATTTAACTGTCCCAAATCGTCTACAGAGATCATTTTTATCAATAGATTGTTTCTTTTTTTCAACAGGTGGGTTTTTTTATTTTCACTGAAGTATTTCCTTGTTACATGTGTAAAACCATGTACACCTTTTTTTTTAAAAGATTAAAATCAACGGTTTCAATTTATTGTGGGGAGGAAAAACCAAAAAATCAAGTCATGAAACCCAAAGACATTAAAATAAATATTTTTTCATTGTTTTATTACAATTCAACACCCATGGGAAATCTTGATTATTTCAAGTTAAAAAAATTTTTGTACAAATGACTTATTTTGGGGTTTTAATTTAGTATGGATGAGCTACATTTTTTCCAATCATTTTACAACTTGAAAATAAAAATCAATGAAATTTGTTTTAAATTTTATAAATTATTTTTTTAATTTTTTGCAGATTAGGTGAAAACAAAAAAACGATTTCAGTATCACTATCATTGTCAATTTATCTTATTTTTTGTTATAAATTGGCCTGAAAGGAGTATATTATAAAATAGATCCCTAGTATACAAATATGCAGTCCATCAATTAAATTTTTTTTTGTACAAGACTTAAAAGAGATAAATACCAATGTTTTCATTTAAATCTAAAATTTAAAGGTTTTTTCCCTGAACAAAATGAAAAGGGCAAAATTATCAGATTTGATCCAGTGGAAAAATTAAATTTTAATTTTGTTTGAATTGGGAATTATTTACTTTTTACAACTCTTCGGGGGGAGGGGGAAAATGGAAAACCATAAGCTTTCTTCCAACTTTATCATGTAGTAAAAGACGTTTTCAATGAAAAGGGTGATTAGCTGATATCCAAAAAGCTTTTAAGACTGCAGACATCGGGTTTTGACTAAATGTATTGTTTCTTCTTCACCCAACTATATAGGTTGTTTATGCTTTGGGGACCCTACATGAACATGGATGAAATGCACAATTATTATCTTTTTTTATGTTCCATGTGGGAAAATTTTAAACACAATATGGAAATAAATCAAAATGAAAAAACCTTTTCCCACAGGGGAATTTGCCTTGGAAAGTTGGAAAAACAAAGGGAAAGGGGAAATTTTTATACTCTTCCATGCCCGTGTCTTTGGGAACCCCCCGCTCCCCCAAAAAAAACCACACTTCCCGCCCTTTTAATTTGCAAAGTTTAACCGTTTTTAAATTGTCCCTTCACCCTAAATCAACTTTTTTGACTTTTTGCCCATAATAACCTGAATAGGGATCCACCCACAACCCTGGCAAACTATTTTCATATGAGTGATTTTTTAAAGTTGATTTATATTAGCATGGTTTTTTAAAAATATGTGTTGGGCTATTCAATATTTAAAAAAAAAAACATTGTTTCAAGTCCCTTTTAAATTTTTAATTTATTGCTTAAGAGAAATTAATTTGGGGAAACCCACTTTTATTTGGGGCTTTTCCATCCATTTTTAAAAAAAACTCTACATGCATTGGGCACATGTACGTGCGTACAAAAATGCGTTTGGGCTTTTCCATGGGGCTTCCGGACGGATGCATCGCATACCACGTGCGTTCGGGGGTCAATGCCGTCACATTGGATTCTGCGGGCTGTTACAAAAATTTCATTTTTTTCAAAGAAATCTTTAAAGGAAAAAATCAACAAATATTTTTGAGACGTTTACCAATAATGTAAATTTTTTTCGACATCTCGTCAAGTTTCTGAATTTTTGTGGTTTCATTTAGGGCCAAGAAAGCAAAAAAAATGATTTTGTATTTTGGCAACGAGACGAATAAGTCAAAAAACTCACTTTTGTCCATAAGATTTGAAATTTTCCATGATGGTCCTTTTTCTTCCCCAGCTTGTTGGAGAGGTTGTCGCGACATCTTACGTCAAGTTTTTGTGCAATTTTATGCGTCGGTTCCCTTTTTAGGCCAAAAAAGATAAAATTTGATTTTGTGTTACATTTCTTTCTATTCTCGTGCAATAGAATACAAATATTTACACAAATCGATATACATGTATACAAACGTTTATTTTAACATTCCATTTAAACTTTGATAATATGTCCACGCCTGAAGATACTATTTTCTTTTGCCTCAGGCATAGTTCTGAAAAAATTGATGAAGCCCAAAAACCCGTGAAATTGCAGTTTGCCCAAAATGTGAAATATTTTTACGACCATTTCTACCCTTTCACGGCAAGTTGTCTGCTATATACCCTCGGTCGATTTCGTGGCGTTTAAGAGAAATTAATTTGACGGGGAAACCCACTTTTTTTTTCCGGGAGAACTTTTTACCATCCATTTTACCACGGAAACTCTACGCATTGTACATCTATGTACGTCGTACATAATTATGTGTATTTGGCTTTCTCCATGCGGTGTGTGAGCTTGGCCGGCACGGCATGCATCGGCAAAATCACGGTACGTGGGTTTGGCGGTCAAGTCGCCGCTCTACAGTAGGGTTCTAGCGAAGTGCTGTTTGAAAAGTTTCATTTTGCACAAGTATAATCTTAATGGAAAAGTATGTGCAACAAAATTGTGAAAACTCCTTTTCAAAGTGTATTTTTCGAGACGTTTACGACATGAAGTAAATTTTGGGAAAAATTTGACTTTGTGTTTTGGGGACATCTTACATCAAGTTTCGTGAAATTTATGCGTCGGTTTCATTTTTGGCCAAAAAGCAAAAATTTGATTTTGTGTTTTGGAGAGAAATAATTCAAAAAATTTACATTTGTCCATAAATGTCCATAAAATTAGAAATTTTCCATGAAGGTCCATTTTGTTCCCTCATCTGGTTAGAAAGGTTGTCGCGACATCTTACGTCAAGTTTCGTAATTTTATGCGTCGGTTCTCTTTTTAGGCCAATAAAGGAAAAAATTGATTTTGTATTTTGGCAATGAGACGAATAAGTCTAAAACTCACCTTTGTCCATAAAATTTGAAATTTTCCATGAAGGTCCATTTTCTTCCCCAGCTGGTTGGAGAGGTTGTCGGACATCTTACGTCAAGTTCGTGCAATTTTATCGTGGGTTTCCCCTTTTTACCCAAAAAGCAAAAAATTTGATTTTTTGTTACATTTGTTTCTATTCTCATCCAATAGAATACAAATATTTACTAAATAACGATATACATGTATACAAACGTTTATTTTAAACATTCCATTTAAACTTTGATAATTATGCCCCGCCTGCCAAGATACTATCTCTTTGCCTCAGACATAGTTCTGAAAAAAATCGATGAAGTCCAAAACCGTGAAATTGCAGTTTGCCCAAAATGTGAAATATTTTTACGACCATTTCATACCATTTCACGGCAAGTTGTCTTAATACCCTCGTCGTTTTCTTCGTACGTTTAAGAAATTAATTTAACGGCGAAACCATTTTTTATTTCCGGCAGAACTTTTGACCATCCATTTTCACCACGGAAACTCTCAGGGTTGTACATCATGTACGTGCGTACATAATTATGCGTGTATTGGGCTTTCTCCATGCGGTGTGCGGGCTTGGCCGGCACGGGCATGCATCGGCAATCACCGGTACGTGCGTTCGGCGGTCAAGTCGCCGCTCTACAGGTGTGATTCTAGCGAAGTGCTGTTTGAAAGTTTCATTTTACAAGTATTCTTAATTGGAAAAGTAGCGCAACAAATATTAGAAAACTTCTTTCAAAGTGTATTTTGAGACGTTTACCGAGATAATGTAAATTTTGCGACATCTTACGTCAAGTTTCGTGCAATTTTAGCGTCGGTTCTCTTTTTAGGCCAAAAGCATAACATTTGATTTTGTGTTACATTTCTTTCTATTCTCATGCAATAGAATAAAAATATTTACACAAATAACGATAAAACATGTATACAAACGTTTATTTTAAACATTCCATTTAAACTTTGATAATATGTCCACGCCTGCCAAGATACGATCTCTTTGCCTCAGGCTTGTTCTGAAAAAATCCGACACGATCGAGAAGTCCAAAACCGTGAAATCCCAGATTGCCCAAAATGGAAATATTTTTCCCGACCATTTCATACCATTTCACGGCTTTGGGTCTATATACCCTCGGTCGATTTCTTCGGGGCCGTTTAAAAAGAAATTAATTTGACGGCGAAACCCATTTTTTATTTCCGGAAAACTTTGGCCATCCTTTTTCCACGGAAACTCAGCATTGTACATCTGTACGTGCGTACATAATTATGCGTGTTTTGGCTTTTCCATGCGGTGTACGAGTTTGGCCGGCACGGCATCATCGGCACATCACCGGTACGTGCATTCGGCGGTCAAGTCGCCGCTCTACAGTGTGATTCTAGCGAAGTGCTGTTTGAAAAGTTTCATTTCCCAAGTGTAATCTTAATGGAAAAGGGGCAACAAATATGTGTAGAAAACTTCTTTCAAAGTGTATTTTCTAGACGTTTCCCGACATGAAGTAAATTTTTGGGAAAAAAATTGACTTTGTGTTTGACATCTTACGTCAAGTTTCGTGCAATTTTATGCGTGGGTTTCTCATTTTAAGCCAAGAAAGGAAAAATTGTCTGTTATATCCCCTCGGTCGATTTCTTCGTGGCCGTTTAAGAGAAATTAATTTGACGGGAAACCACTTTTTATTTCCGGCAGAACTTTTGGCCATCCTTTTTCACCACGATAACTCTACATGCATTGTACATCATGTAAGTAGTTATGAGGCGCTTTTCGGACCCGTTGGTGGAAAAAAATTTGCAAAATGAGTGTGGTGCAAAAAGTGCAAAATGATGTGGGTGGAAAAATGCAAACTTGTGTTGAGTAGTGTTAGCGCGCTAGCACCAGAGGGCGGATTTAAGTATGACGTCCGTGACGTACTTATTTCCACGGTTGTGAAATGATGTTTCACGATAGTGTACTAGCGAAACCGTTATTGTTGACTCCAGTCGGAGGCGCGAAGCGACGACATCTATCCTCGCAGTACAGAGAATTAATTAATTAATTAATTAAATATTTAAGGAATACTTCACGATAGTGTACTGGCGGAAACCGTTACCTCTGTCAGACTTGTAAAGGTCTGTCTGTTATTTTCCCACGAAGTGGTGAAATTTCCTGTATTTTAGCGTTAATTATATCACGGTTGTACCTCTGACAATGTCCTTGGTAGAGGAGCGCGCATTAGTATGACAATTATGATGTCTACACTTACTGGTTCAATAATGTACGAGTCCATAGACTGGAACACTGTCGCATGGTTCGGTGTTTGAACAGGCCCGTGCCCTTTGTACGTTCACACAAACAACACGTATAGTGACTGTGGTCAAGACTGTATTAGCACAACGTATGCAATGAAGGTATGAAGTCGTGCACCACGTCTAAACATGTGAAGGATGGTCTAACATCATTAGGTGTTTACAAAATACCCTCTAAATAAGTGCGTTTACCGCTAATTGGACACCGACAGGATGATAACCGAAAGTTTCACATTCAATCTTGCAAATAGTGGGCAAATTTGTTATTCATTAAAACAAAATCTATATAACTACACAAGTTACACCCATTAACTCATATAACTCAACATGTATAAAATGTTGTGTATTGTTAGCTTTGAAAAATACCAACTACACTGTTATTTTAAAAAGTTTCTTCGTGAAATAAAACCTAATGTATGTACGGTTAAATGGCCCTTCATAGAAAAATAACAATAAAATATCTACATAAAGTCATATGCATAACTATGATAATAATAACAATTTTGATGTCTGCTCTTGCTACAACCTGACAAATATAACGTTTACTCTTACTACAACTTGACAATTATAATGCCTACAAATTCGCCTGTATTTTAGCGTTGGTTATATCACGGGTCGTAGGCCTACCATGAACAATGTCCTTGGTAGAGGAGTGAGCATTAAGTATGACAATTATAATGTCTGCCCCTTACTACAACTTGACAAATATAATGTTAGCACTTACACAACTTGACAAATATAATGTTTACTCTGCAACAACTCGACAAATATAACGTTTACTCTTACAACTTGACAATTATAATGTCTACAATTTCCCCTGTATTTTAGCGTTATATCACTTACACAACTTGACAATTATAATGTCTGCACTTACTACAACTTGACAAATATAATGTTTACTCTTGCAACAACCTGACAATTATAATGTCTGCACTTACGACAACCTGACAATTATAATGTCTCAATTTCCCTTTGTGGACTAAAAATGTGGAAAATGAGTGTGTGAGTGTGGTGCAAAATGTGCAAACTTGTGTTTAGTAGTGTTAGCGCACCTAGCGCGAGAGGGCGGTTTTAGTATGACGTCCGTGACTTCATACTTAATGATGTGATGGTCAGATTTCTCACCGTTATTACTGACAATTTGATGTCTGCTTTTGCTACAACTGACAATTATAATGTCTGCTCTTACAATTTGACAATTATAATGTCTGCTATTTCCGCTGTATTTTAGTGTTATTTATATCATGGGTCGTACCGCTGGACAATGTCCTTGGTAGAGAAGCGCCTCATTAAGTATAGCAATTATAATGTCTGTTCTTGCTACAACCTGACAATACTGATGTATGTCCTTACTACAACTGACAATTATAATGTTTGCTCTTGCTACAACCTGACAGTTATAATGTTTACTCTTACTACAACTATAATGTATGCTATTTCGGCTGTATTTTAGTGTTATTTTTATCACAGGTCGTACTGCTGGACAATGTCCTTGTAGAGGATTAAACAAGTCAGTACATACCGATACGTAAGTTCTTCCTTGTAAGGATTATGTGAATACATGTAGATATTCACAACAGGATATTTCCGTATGAAAATTTTCGCTAGCCAGGAGATTCTCATGAGAGCAGACCAAGAAGGATTGTGACATTATATTTTTGGTGTCTATTTAACTTAATAATTTGTGTATAAAATGCTGTGCTGACTTTATCTACATGTATATACCAACGTGTTTTTAATTATTTATTTATTTTTGTATTTATTATACGAGTCACTTCATCATTTCAGGTATCTCAGTATGTAAAGTACAAAATAAGTGTTCTCCATAAAATGAATGTTTATCTTTATTAACTGAAACTTGTTCATTTCTAACTGTCTGATAATATACACATGAGTCCAGATTTAATCCTAACCAGAGAAACAACCCAGCTAACAATTTGACGTTTTTACAACGTTGTAAAAACGTCAGACTTTGGTATCAGCAACGTTGTTAAAGTAACGTTGTAGCAACGAAACTTTGTCGACTCCCCTATACGTCTTAAGAACGTATGACGCAACGTAGTAACACGTTGTTGGAACGTTTAAGACACGTTTCCAGTGACCTTATGAAAACTTATATAAACGTTATTACAACATTGCCACAACGTGATTTCTTTGGTTGTATAACGTTTTCCAATAACGTTGTAGCAACGAAACTTTGTCGACTCCTATACGTCTTAAGAACGTAATAATGCAACTTAATAAACACGTTGTTGCAACGTTTAAGACACGTTTCCAGTGACCTTATGATAACTTATATAAACGTTATTACAACGTTGCCACAACGTGATTTCTTTGGTTGTAATAACGGTATCCAAGTAACGTCGTACACGAAACTTTGTCGACTCCTATACGTCTTAAGAACGTAATAATGCAACTTAATAAACACGTTGTTGCAACGTTTAAGACACGTTCCAGTGACCTTATGAAAACTTATATAAACGTTATTCAACATTGCCACAACGTGATTTCTTTGGTTGTAATAACGTTTTCCAAGTAACGTTGTAGCAACGAAACTTTGTCGACTCTATACGTCTTAAGAACGTAATAATGCAACTAATAACACGTTGTTGCAACGTTTGAACGTTTCCAGTGACCTTATGATAACTTATATAAACGTTATTACAACGTTGCCACAACGTGATTTCTTTGGTTGTAATAACGTTTTCCAAAGTAACGTTGTAGCAACGAAACTTTGTCGACTCTATACGTCTTAAGAACGTAATAATGCAACTTAATAAACACGTTGTTGCAACGTTTAAGACACGTTTCAGTGACCTTATGAAAACTTAAATAAACGTTATTACAACGTTGCCACAACGTGATTTCTTTGGTTGTGATAACGTTATCCAATTAACGTTGGCAACGAACACTTTGCCGGCTCCCATACGTCTTAAGAACGTAATGATGCAACGTAATAACAACGTTGTTGAAACGTTTAAGAAACGTTGCCGTGACCTATGAACACTTATATAAACGTTATTACAACGTTGCCACAACGTGATTTCTTTGGTTGTAATAACGTTATCCATAACGTTGTAGCAGCGAAACTTTGCCGGCTCACCTATACGTCATAAGAACGTAATGATGCAATGTAATAACAACGTTGTACAAACGTTTAAGAAACGTTGCCTTTTGGTTGTAATTATGTTATCCAAATAACGTTGTAGCAACGACAATTTTCGACTCCGTACGTCCTAACAATGTTATAAGTAAATGTAATAAAGACGTTGTTGGAACGTAAAACAACTTTCCAGTGACCTTATGACCACATCTATAAACGCTATTACAACGTTACTTTTGGTTGTAATTACGTTGTAGTAACGAGAATTTTCGACTGTGGCAGCATTTCTATAACTTTACAGGCGCTTGTGCTGGATAACAAAAAACTGAAAAATCAACCCTGAAATAATTGTTCATATAAAGATTTATTGCACACAAGTGATGGATTAATACATTTTCCTACTGATACAAAAACAACTTGTGGTCATGTGGCCTGTTTAATTTGATTGTGTATTATTTAATCACTATTGCTTTTATATTTATCATACCCATTCTCCTGTTTTGTTATTGTAATATGGAATGAATAAATTGTACTGCATTGAACTGAATACAACCTGTTTATGGTAGCGAAAACTGGACCAATTGAGCGATTTTAAAACACCACACTCCTATTTATTTCAAAATCTGTTTTTATTTTGAAGTGTTACTCTGACGGATAATTATCTTCCATACAACAGCTGAGTCTCTTAAACTTTCGTTGTGGATTAATTGATTCAGAGAAAGTGGAGCCAATGTTAGTACTAACTGACTATATTGGTACATAGCTTTTTAACTTATTGTAATAAACTCTGTACATGGATCAACCATAAAGGAAAAAGACCGTGTAATTTATTCAGGAGAACGGAACACGTGCCCCCTCCGCCGCACCACCACGTATTATCATCCTGATAAATAAATAGGTCATACTACAACAGAAACAACGGTTGCTCAAGAAAGAGATACGAAAGATCAACAGTTTGGTTTTAAAAAGCATGTTCTAGATCATCGTTGATTTTGTAAGTTTACTGTAAATGTAATGATTGGAATGCATTATAATACATGATGAGACACAATTTCAAAACAATGCCTCAATTCTAAATATCTATAAAAATGTCTGTATAATAGTTTGAAGCTATTTCAATACAAACCGTTTAAAATTTAGATAAAAACGAATTGAAAGATAACTGATAACTTCAAACGAAGGATGAGTAAAAAATAAAGACAGTTTCTGGGTATAGTATAAGAATATAATAATGGGTAAGAATAATTACAACACATGGATAAACTGAATTTTTGATGATTGTTAATCTGAATGCATCAATGGCGAAAAGATGCGAAACATCAAATTTCAGGATGAGATCATTGAACGCAAACAATAAAAACATAATATGTAAAACGGCAGTAAAAAACGAAGTGAGTTGAACGTTCTTAATAGTCCACCAGATAGGTGAAATATATTGAGAATTGTGCTTTTAATGATGCAAGCATGAAATTTGGAATACAGCTACAGGGCATGCCCTAAGAATGATTTTTGGTTATAGGGCCATCGAAGATTTGACCTTTGACAGAAATGTGTACTATTTTCCTTAGTTTCTGTTCATTAGATGTGAATAGAATAATTAGGCCTATGTCCATTTACCATACACGAATGAAATATAGTTCATAGGTCTTTTCCAATAGGAATGTTGGTAGGGTCATCTATGACTGGCTTATGATTCCCTCGGAGACCATTTTGTAAAAAAGTCGCCATGATATCATTGAACCATATTGAATGCACGTATAACCAAATACCGATTTATTTACTGATGGGATACTAAAAAAGATATACAAATGTAAAGTTATGCCCGCCATTTTATAAAATAGCCACCACACTGGTAACTGGCTGCCATTCTGGTGCCAGGACAAGTTTGATTAAAGCTCTAAGTTCTCTTAGGACATATTATTGAACCATATTGAATGTACCTATAACCAAATAAATGTAAGTTGGCCACCACATCGGTAACTGGCGGCATTTTGGTACCCGGACAAGTTTGATAAGGCCATCATTATTTGAAACATATTGAATGTGACCAACAACCAAACTTTATACTGATGGATACGTCTCACATATTAACGAATGGCGGCCATTTTGCAAAATGGCCGCCACTGTGTCATGGACAAATCTGTGATGGCCCTATAGCTAAAAATATTCCTAAGAACATCCCCTAGACGTGTGCCAAATCGCATGCTTGTACATGTATCATCAAAAGCACAATTCTTGTACATATCTGCTGGACTATAAACAAAAATGAACAAAACAGGTTTGAGATTCGCGGGAAAACCTATTAAACAATATAAAATATTTAAAAATGATTTTTTTTTAAGCTCATTTGGAATGGAAACAAAAATACAAATGGAGAAAATGAAACATAAATGATAACTAGAGGACGCTGCGTTTAGGGTAAAACCTTAAAACATTATAGGCCAATATTTTGAAAGTGTAGGTGTGTATATGTTTCATATTATTATATAGTACAGAAAATAAGCCCTAATCCTCATCATCAGTGTGCAAGTTGCAGTCCTCTTATCCTGCACCGGTGTTTTCTTCACCATTGCGGTTCTGAAACAAAACATATGTACATGCCAATTAGCTACAATAAATTTGTTAAGTGAATGTAAATGAAATGAAACAGTCTACGAAACCTGGGAAGGTATCGCTTTTTTCATGATATTTTCAGTAAACAAAAAGAATTGTGAAATGCATTGTAGATTTTATATTTGTTAATCAATCAATACTTCTGATAGAAATACATAAAATTAATTATATTTTTATTGACAGAACTTAAAGACCACATTATTTCAATCGATGGGGCCTACATCTGACACGATTTCGCATATCGACTTCCCAGAATGCACTGGAAGATGTCATCTGACTTAATTGCGGTCAGACAAATGATAATTATTTCCTAATATGTCATATTGAAGGTGTCAAATTACTAGCGAAATTGTAAATATATACGTAATTTGAACTAAAATGTGAACATTCAATTTGATTTGCTTAAAATTAATGGTCCGATAATTGCAGCTAATTTTGATAATTAAAATTACGAAATACTTATTGCCATGTCTAAAGTCTTCAAATATACTAATATTTTATATTAAAACCAGTGTACACCATAAAACATAAGACAAACAAACAATAAAACAAGTTAATTATTTTTGGAAGCTGAGCTTTTGAGTTTCGTAGATGCACAGACGACTCGGGCGTGCTTAGCAATTACGTTGTGCATGGCAAAATCAAATGAATCGTTCACTTCACCAACACAATAATGCAATTTAATATGAATTATTAAACATCCTGCATGGGAAATTGCCTCACTGATCCGTCTTATTTTGGAAACATGAAATGGCTAGAAACAATCGTGAAATAATTTCCTTTAAATAAACAACACAACAAAACAGAATGAAACCTTCACATAGGCATATTTATTGCCTTTATTAAAAGTTTTTAATTATTGTGTCGTTCCATGTCAAATCTCATATTTTCTGAGGTCAATCTACGGATTTTAAATGTTTTGTTTACTTGCTCGTGTTGTTTAGTTGTTGAGAACTCCAAAACTGGAATTTGAGCATTTTTTGGCCATGTGGTTTGTGAGTTACATTTGTTGAACTTTTTACCTTTAGTTTAACCTCGACAACTTTGTAACTCCGATTATGAATATCGTAAAAAAGTGATTTTTATGTCAAATGAAAGCTCTTATCACCACAAATTATCCACTTGGATTTGTTTTAAATTAACAAGTGGTCAAGCAAAGTGTACTTTCATAAAATTCATAAAATTCTGTCAAACAAAGGCTCAAAGTATACTCATTGTGTAATTAATATACTCTCAAGTAATTAAGACAGGATGTACTTTTAAAGATGAAGGCACTCGATGCTGAATACAATGTCATTATGTATGCATACATACATACATGATGTACATCGTATGCATCATTCATGTACACTCCCTCAGCGGTGTGACTGCAGTTGGTTAAACAATCTGAGTAGGGGAACCATGATTTACTTGGGAGGGGGCATAATACGCCCATTGATTTAGATTGCCAAAAACAATATGCAAGTGGGTCGGCTCCAATTTTGTTTGTTTTAAACTTGTTTTATTTGCTTTGGGGTTAAGGGCGGCACTGATAAACAAAATGTGTGACACATTTTGAAAAAGCAGTTTATCATATAAATAACATGATCTCCAGGAAATTTTTATCAGGATGTTTCAAAGAAGCGACTAAAAAATAAATATGGTTTAGGTGGTTGTATAAATATAACTGCCATGGGGGGCGATGATGAGGAAACAAACGTCCTGATAAAACACATGACAATCCAGAAAGTTTTTGGGGAAATTTGGGGAAACGTTTAACGACATACCTGGAAAAAACAACAGCTCCAAACGCTGCAAGTGAACTATATGTGGCGACTTATGTCACAGTGTCTGAATAAACTGGCCTGTGCAATGCTTTTGCAACTGAAATGCAATCACTGTGGACAAACAATTCGGAAATGTAGAGGGGATATCAACTTCGCATTGCCTTATTAACCTGGTACATTATCTTTTCAGAGAGCTGGAGGAAAGTCGCAACGTGGGAACAGTGGTCCTGACGGACTTCTCCAAAGCTTTTGATTTTGTTGACGCGACTGCTGATTGGAGAAGCTTATCAATATGGGAGTCCAGGGCCCAGGATTATTTCTAAAATCCCTACTATCAACAACACTAGGTAAACACAAATTTTCTGGATTTGTAGGAGGTGGTGGAATAATCACCTTAAACTTGGGTTAACTTTTTTGAACCACCCTGTATTATGACACGGATAGTGTAATATAAGTTAGTCGGGACAGAGACTGGGAACCAGAAATTGGGGATTTCTTAGGTGGAGTTGGGACCAATGAAATTGATTCAAATAATCGCATCGTTGCATTTGTTTCTGGTGGATCCAAAAACTATGCTTACAAGTTGGGCTGCTTCCGGATAGGGATGGATACTTGACACATTGTAAAGTTAGAGGCATTACCTTGAATTATCGTAATCAATCTATTGTTAATTTTGACACGATGTTCCACACAGGTCCTGCAAAGACAGTCTCAAATAAAGTTCAAGTGATAGATCCTTATAAAGTGCAGAAACAAGAAAACAATGAATATAGAGAGACCAAAGAAGAAAAGAAAAACTATCAGGTGGTTTACACGAAAAGGGTACAAATTGAAACTTTTGACACTGTTCCATACGGGTATTGAGTCACCCATGCCCCATACACTGTCCTTGTTGGTAAAAATAATCGTAGTTCTTGCTATAATGATTATTTGTATTGAAGATTGCTTTCTAATACATAATACTTATATCATTTTCTGAATGCGTATTTCCCATTACATATTTTGACGAGAGTTTTTGTTTGTTTGTTTGTTTGTTTGTTTTGTTTGTTTGTTTTTGCCACTATTATTATTGAGCGTACAGTATGATATAAAAAATAATAATTAACGTTACTTGATATATTGTTCTCCCCTGTTCTCTGTAGTCTCACTTAATGACAGTCGAGACACGAGTTGTGTGATAAGGTTCTTTCCATAACATTTTTCAATATTGATTGATTTTATTAACACCAACGAAGTTTCAGCTATGACCAATAGCGTAACCTCTCTATAAGTAAGATTATTGATATAAATGAATGGATGATTGTATTGTAATAATGTAATGCTGAATAAATAGCTTTGAGTCATGGTTTAACTTGACAAAGAACTGTTTGTGTACGTTGTGCTTTCTTATTTTGTGATCAGGCCAATAGATGTGTTTCTGGTTCTCATTCAAGACCTCAGAAAGGCATACCACTCGGAAAATTAATTTATTGGCGCCAAATATTTTTCTATCGTACTTTAAAAAACCAATCTGAAGAGTAATCAGTGCCCAGTGATGTAATTTCGTCTACCTGTATTAACTTCTTTAGAAAAGAAAGACCCTGTTATTATTATATTAAGTTCTTTAGTTATAAAACAAAAGGTTTAAACAGGAGTCAATTGCTTGGGAATGTATATTTAAAAGCCCAGTGCATTCTATATTCTATTATCAAATGATTTTAAATGAGTTTACACAACACATTTGGTATGCAATGGTAGGATACTAACCAGGTCATTAGTTATGGCTCGACTGAATAAGTTATATTTACAATATATAGTTATATTGATGTTTTGAGTAAATTAATTCCGCCAATCATTTGTATAGATCAACAAAGCATACTCAAAACCTTGGACAAGTCAGACGAGTTGTTGATGATTTTGGACAGCCCATGTTGTTGTACGTGACGTCCATGTTTGACCCATAGCCCCCCTCAGTAGGGCAACATGGTGGGACATGTAAGAAGCAATTAGGACTTCCTATAGTACATCATTGCATCACAGAAAAGATCAAGGTGGATAAAGCGTGGGCAAGTGTACCTCTGACTGGAATCTGACCAATTATTTCCATGTTTCAATAAACAGCTTGCAAGAGTATCCAAAATGGGCAAAACATTTATTTATGGTATGATGTGAATTATTATCACAACACAAATATAACCTAAACTCAAATTTATTTTTAGATTAAAGATTCAAGATTCAAGTTGTATTTATTGTCATGAAAAACATCACATGAAAATTGTTTTCCCCGGTAATGGTAAGTCCGGAGCTTGTTTGTCTGGTTAGGATTAAATCTGGACTCATGTGTATATTATCAGACCAGTTAGAAAATGAACAAGTTTCAGCCAATACAGATAAACATTCATTTTATGCAGAACACTTATTTTGTACTTACATACTGAAATACCTGAAATGATGAAGGACCTGTATAATAAATACAAAAAATAAATAAATAATTTAAAAAACACGTTGGGTATATATATATATAGATAAAGTCAGCACAGCATTTATACATAAATTATTGGGTTAAATAGACACCAAAATATAATGTCACAATCCTTCTTTATTCGGTCTGCCTCATGAGAATCTCCTATTATGGCGACAATTTTCATACGGAAATATCTCGTTAGAATATCTACATGGTCTACATGTAATTGGAATACATGGCGTCACGGTGCCGGTCCCGGTCACTTTACAACGGTTTCGATAATCCTTTACCAGGAATAATTTACGTATCGGTAATGTACTGACTTCGTTTAAATAATCCTCTACCATCATGATGTCCAGCGGTACGACCCGTAGATAAAAATAACACTAAAATACAACGGAAATAGCAGACATTATAGTTATAGTAATTGAGTAAACATTATAATTGTCAGGTTGTAGCAAAATGAGCAAACATTATAACTGTCAAGTTGTGGTAAGGACATACTCAATACGTCGTAAGGTTGTAGCAAGAACATACATTATAATTGCTAGTATTTAATGAGCGCCTCTCTACCAAGGACATTGTCCAGCGGTACGAATTCCGTGATATAACAACACTAAAATACAGCGTGAAATAGCAGATGGCATTATAATTAATAAATTGTAAGAGCAGACAATATAATTCGTCAAGCTGTAGCAAAAGCAGACATCAAATTGTCAGTAATAACGGTGAGAAATCTGACCATCACATCATTAAGCATGAAGTCACGACGTCATACTTGAAACCCGCCCTCTCGCGCTAGTGCGCTATAACACTACTCAACACAAGTTTGCAGCATTTTGCACCACACTCACACACTAATTTTTCCACATTTTTAGTCCACAAAGAGGAAAATTGCAGACATTATAATTGTCAAGTTGTCGTAAAGTGCAGACATTACAATTGTCAGGTTGTTGCAAGAGTAATACATTATTATATTTGTCAAGTTGTAGTAAGTGCAAGAGATTATGTAACTGTCAAGTTGTAGTGATATAACGCCAAAATACAGGGACCAGACATTATAATTGTCGTTGTAGTAAGAGTAAACGTTATATTTGTCAGGTTGTTGCAAGAGTAAACATTATATTTGTCAAGTTGTAGTAAGTGCAGACATTATAATTGTCATACTTAATGCTCACCATCTACCAAGGACATTGTTCAGCGGCAGGCCTACGACCCGTGATAGAACTAACGCTAAAATACAGGGAATTTGTAGACATTATAATTGCCAAGTTGTAGTAAGAGTAAACGTTGTATTGGTTAAATTGTAGCAAGAGCAGACATCAAAATTGTTATTATTATCATGCGTTATGCATATGACTTCATGTAGATATTTTATTGTTATTTTTTCTATGAAGGGGCCATTTAACCGTACATACATTAGGTTTTTATTTCACGAAGGACCTTTTTAAAATAACAGTGTAGTTGGTATTTTCCTAAAACTTAACAATACACAACATTTTATACATGTTGAGTTATATGAGTTACGGTAATGGGTGTAACTTGTGTAGTTATATAGATTTTGTTTTAATGAATAACAAGATTGAATGTGAAATTTTCGGTTGTCATCCTGTCGAACCAATTAGCGGTAAATGCAATTTATTTAGACGGGTATTTTTGGTAAACACCCAATGATGCTAGAGACCATCCTTCCCACATGTTTAGACGTGGTGGTGCAATGACTTCATACCTCATTGCATACGTTAAAGCACACAGTCTTGACCATGTCACTATACGTGTTGTTTTGTGAGTTCCGTACAAAGGGCACGGGCTGTTCAAACACCGAACCATGCGACGGTAAACCAACTATGGACTCGTACATTATTGAACCAGTAAGTGTAGACATCATATTGTCATACTTAATGGCGCGCCTCTTCACCATGGACATTGTCCAGAGGCACAACCCGTGATATAATTAACGCTAAAATACAGGGGAAATTTCACTTCGTGGCAAAATAACAGACAGACCTTTACATGTCTGACAGAGGTAACGGTTTCCGCCAGTACACTATCGTGAAGTATTCTCAAATATTTAATTAATTAATTAATTAATCTCTTTGTTACTGGTGAGGATAGATGTCGTCGTTTCGGCGCCTCCGACTCATGTCAACACAACGGCTTCCGTTAGTACACTATCGTGAAACATCATTTCACCAACATTTGGGGAAATAAGGCGACGTCACGGACGTCATACTTAAAGCCCACCTCTGCGCGCTAGCGCGCGAACACTACTCAACACAAGTTTGCACCACACTCACACTCATTTTTTGCACATTTTGCACTAACACCTATTTTGGTAATAATTTTCCCTCCACCAACGGGGGTCCGAAAAGAGCTCAATATACTCACTGGGGTCAGGAGGAGTCGCTCTTCAATGTTCGCTGATTATCTTAACAACACTGAGGCAACACCTAACTACGTTTAATAAATGCGACACTTGCCATCTTAATATTTTCTCATGGTGTGCCCAAAGGCTCCATTTCTGGCCTCTCCTCTTTTTATTTCTTTTCTCTACATCAATGATTTGTATCTTTCTTCTTCCTTACTATCATTACACTATTTGCTGATAACAATCTATTTTCCATTCCAGTCCTAACTCTGCTACTCTGATCCACACTCTGGATTCTGAACTGCCTCGAGTCTCTATGTGGTTAAAGGCAAATAAACTGTTTTTAACCATTCCAAAATCAGCTTTATTCTCTTTTCCAAGTTCAATCTCTCCATCAATCTTGACCTTCCACCCACCTTATAGACAACATCCATATCACAGGGTCTACTCCACAAAGTTTCTCGGTGTCATTATTGATCATAAACTTTCCTGGTCTGATCATGATTTCCTCTCACAAAAATCATTTCGTGATACCGGTGTTATGTCTAAACTGCGTCCTTTCTCCCGCCCTTTCCTGGTCTTACTCTATAATACTCTTTATTCTGCCCTACTTAAACTACTGTAATATTGCTTGGCTCGGTCAAGCAAAACAAACTGCACTCCCTCATTGTCACTCAAAAACGAGCGATCTGCGTTTGTACCTCTTTATCTTCGTGCACACATCACTGCACCACTTTTGCACAGCTCAACACCTCACACTTTCTGACATAAACAGTCCCACACCGGGATACGGCGTATGTACAAGTATTCCAGAAATCTTCTTCCTAGTAACCTTCTCTTGTTATTTTTCTTCTGTCCAAGACTTGCATTCCTACTCAACCAGATCTTGTCATAATCTCCTGGTTCCTTACACCCGCACTACCTATTCCATGAATTAACGTTCGTTTCTATGGTCCTCCGCTTCACGGAATGCCATTGACGAAGAAATAAAAAGTCAACCGTCAGGACTGTCGAAAGCCTTGAAAAGAGTCATTATCTCTCAGCATGTAACTTAGCTTTCTTTCCATTAGAAGGTTTGCGATGTACATCATCATTTGTCCCTTTCCAAACACATTATTTTCATCTCATTATAGCACTAAGCGTTTTTTTTTGTTATTGTAAAATATTTTGCTCGTAGTTTGTACCTCCTCCGTTTGTCCGTTTGTCTTTGTCTTTTGTCTGTCCATAGTCGGATTTTCATGCCTTTGGGTTTCTCAAATCGCCCATACTGTTTTCATTCTTTGACTGTTTAAGCTTCAAAATTTTAGACTACTCTGTTTATTATATCACTTTCAGACAGTACAGAAATAAATGTAAACCAAAACTGAAATCTGAAATATATATGTCCCCTCAAAAAGTTCTGCACCAACAGGATGATATCTTTCTGTTACTGATGTATGAAAAGAAACTAAAACATTGAAAAGCTTTGATTATTCCTCTTCATAATGATGTGTCATTTGTGATGCTTATGCAATCATGGAATGCGCAGTTCTTCCGAATATGCAGCAAGGTCAAAATGAAATGTTGCAAAATTCGTTGTTTTCACAGTTAATCCAACCAAACTTTAATGACAAAAACAATGATGACACAGACAATTTTTTCTCTCTCACTCTCTCCTCTCCTTCTTTTATTGAGAAATGGTTACGTCAGTAAGTCAGTACCGGGTAGATGACCTGAACACAGCAAACTGATGGCCTGACACCTCCTCCTCATGCTGTTCACCAGCCTCGTCACCGTACGAAGCTGTGGGATATGTTCCACTCTTCAACAAGGATCAGCTGGAGTTGTCCAACTGTTTGGGCCTTTAGGAGATATTCATAAGCGTGGCATCTTTTAAACATCTTTACAAACGACCACTCAGTAAACCGCAGCTCTAATTCACACAATATTATTGAAGTGCAATTATTGATATTCTATGCAAGACATGTACTGTCATCTGGGCACTATTCAAACAACATCTTCACAAGAAATGGAGACTTCGTGTTGGTCAATGCTTTTAAAACATTTCACTTCAGACTTCTTGCCCTATATTCGTGAGTATCGCACATTCCATGATTACATAATCACGGTGATGGCACACCATTGTAAAGAGGACACCAAGCTTTTCAACACGCCCAGTTGTTTTCATACATCAGTAACAAGAAAGATAACATCCTCAAACTTGAATTGCAGAACTTTTTGAGGGGTTTATATGACCAATCAAACACAACCATCCCCGCCTCACAGGCATCCCATTTAATTCCCGTGCGAAAGAAGCGATTGTAGTTGCCCGCCCGGAGTATCACAGGCAAATCATGAAGCGGTTGGACTGGAACCCCACATTCTGACGACTCCGCCATCAGAACACAAATCCGACAACCTATTCATCATGTGCGCCCAGGTGCATTGCCAACACACCTGGATATAAACCGATGAAAGGCGGTGTCAGCGCGAAAATATGGGCTGTCATTAAACTTCGCCTGACGGATACCACATCGGACAGCCACAATCATACAGGCACATTTTACATGCATTTAGTAAAACAACGGTGCTGTTTATTTTATTTATTAGCATGCTACCATCGATAATATTATTTCGGGTCAGACGGGGTCAGCCCAGATCTTGCATATACGTAATAATACTTTGTGCGCGGTACTAGCGGTGATTTATATTAGTTGTTCAATGAGGTTATGATGTGCCCATCAATTTTCTCTGTCGTCTGACGGTTCTATAATAATGTTAAAAGAAAATTAACACAGAATTACAAATTCGCGGTGGCTAAGGCACACTGTAAAAACACGTCAGATTTGTCCCGGTGTGGGCGGGTCCTAGGGCCAGACCTACTGAACGGACGACCCGAATCCAGGTCAGACTGACCGGAACTGTCAGAAAGAGACACTCAGATTTTAACAGTTAGACCCGGATTCCAGTCGAATTTAACCGGGAGTTTTTTAGTGTAACACTATAAAGGATAGCTGAACACCACCTCCTGAAGACGATCAGAGTATACTGAATGTCTCGTCGAGTTATCTCTCAATCAAAAAAGCTGTTATTTCAATACGGAGGTCACCAAATTACCTAGGCTTTAGGTGCATTCACGGGCAAATTGGTCCATTCGATTTAGTAAGTTAAGGACAATTATTAAACAAACTTTCATTAAAAATTGAACCCAAATCACATCATCATTTTCTGGTTCTATCCTCAAGTTTTTAGTTGGAGTTTCAGGTCACGCAGCAATCGCCCACTTATTACACTACCAGGTCCCCTTTTCGAAGAGAGTACACTTAGTCTCCAGACGAAGCTAGAACTAATGATAGCATTATGGTACATGACTGTACGAAATTGTTCTCATAGTTTGTTGGTCTCAGTGCTCGCTACTGAGAGGATGCGAACAGTGAAGGTTTTCAAAAGCTTTTACAATACCAATGGTAAATGTAAGATATTGCTTTTAGCTTCCAGTTACAGACACAAATAGGACCGTCAGCACAGAAGAGACAATGCCAGTCAAACACCTGCCAAAATGCTATCTCTGGACACCACATTTGGCTTTAGCGGGGGACTGTCGTGATTTAAACTTTGGCAGTTTGGTCCATCTTCCACTGAGTGTTTTATTTGTTTCAACTCTTCAAGCGATTAGGAAATAGCTTTATTCCAATCTAATTTTTGATTTCTTTTTGAGTATCATGCAAGGACTGGTTCTGCATTATAAGCTTTTGATTTAATTGATTTATGTATTTATTCGCTGATATTTAGTTAGTGCTATGATAGACATTGATTTTACTTTTATTGCTTTATAATCTTGAATATTGACTTTGATTCACTTCATTGGCAAGTTAAACCACTTCATTATAAGCAATAATGGCTTAAAAGGAAACCATTTTCATGTTTTAATAGTTTTGCGACACTAATTATTTCATCACAACCCCACCAGTCATTTACCTTTGGGCACTGGTCTTGCTTGAAATGTCCTTGTAAACCTTTACTTGAAAGGGGGCATTGATTAGTGGTCGACCAGGGACCACACACACACATTTTGCAAGCAAGGTTACTTTTATTGACTTGTTTTGTTTCAAGATTGTTGTAGTATTTTTTATTGTATAATTTAATTTTATTTTATAAAGTTAATATTTTATATCCACTTGGCCACTGGACAACCGACAGAGGAGAGCGTATTTCCTTCACCTTTAGCACATTTTACCTCTCTATCGACAACTTCTATTGGATTGCGCCCGACCTACATCTCCACTTACAAAAACCACTACCACGATATTGTTAAAAGCTTTGAAAAACACTTCACTGCAATTCTGGCGTCTCTCAATGTGACACTAAGACCAACAAAACTATGAGAACCAATTTCTGCACAGTCATACCATTATAATGCCATAATAGTTCTAGCGTCGTCGCTGAAACCATCTCTTCGAAAAAGGGGGACCTGTGACGAGTGTAATAAGTGGGCGATGATTGCGTGACCGGAAACTCCAACTAAAAAACTTGGAGAATAGAACCAGAAAATTATTATGTGATCGGGGTCTGAATTTAATGAAAGTTTGTTTAATAATTGTCACCGTCAATGCACCCAAAGCTCATAGTAAGATTTACGGTGACACGCGCTGAAATAACAGCACGGATTAGTGAGAAGTGAACTCGACGGTTTGATCAGTATACCTGATCGTCCGGAAGATTTGACCCGGAATCTGGTCTAACTGACCCAAAATCTGAGTGAAAATGTCTTCGACTCGGATTCCGGTCAATTGATCAGGATTCCGGGTCGGTCGTGGACCAAAGTGGTCTGGCCCCTAGACCTTTCCGTGACAAATCTAACTCAAATATTATCACGATGGTAGCTAAAGCACAAACAAACAACAGCACCCGTTGTTTACACTAAAATCCATGTATAATGTACCTGTATGATTGTGGCTGTCCGATTAATGGTGATAAATCGAGACGAAGCTTAATGGCGGCCATATTTTAACGCAGCTAAAGTAAACTTACCTTTATGTCAGGTGTGTGTTGGCAATGCACCTAGGCGCACATGATGAATAGGTTTACCGATTTGGTGTTCTGACACAGTCGTCAGAATGTGGGTTCGAGTCCCAACTGCAAAACTATGGTGCCTGTGTCTCGAGCGAGACACTTAATCATTAATTGCTTCTTCCACAGGAGTAATGATACCTGTGAGGGCAGAGATGGTTGTTGCGTCGATTAGTCCATATATATGGTTATTTCAGTTTCAGTTTCATTTGCATTTTATTTTATACGGTCACAAAGAAAAGGGATATAACAAACAGAGTAGTTCAAATTTTTAGTTTAAAACAATCAAAGAATAGAAAATAGTATGGAGGCTGATTTGAGGAAACCAAGGCTTGTAGTAACGGCCTATGGACAGACAAAGACAAGACAAACAGACAAAATGATATTGCACAAATTATGAGCAAAATATTTACAATAACAACAAAAAAACGCTTAATTAACTATAATGAGATGAAAAATAAATGGAAAGGACAAATGATGATGTACTGCAAAGCAGCTAATGGAGAAAGAAAGCTAAGTTACATTTGGGAGATAATTACTCTTTCAAGGAGGCTTTAAAACGGTCCACTGACGGTTGACTTTATTTCTTTCACTGGTATTCCACAGCGAGGACTCATGAAACGAATGGTGTCTATGGAATAGGTAGTAGTGGTGTAAGGAACCAGGAGATTATGACAAGATCTGGTTGAGTAGGAATGCAAGTCTTGGACAGAAGAAAAAAATAAGAGAAGGTACTAGGAGTTAGATTTCGAATACTGTACATAAATATCCCAGTGAAGTTTACTTGTCAGAAAGTGTGGAGGGGTGTTGAGCTGTGCAAAAAGTGGTGCAGTGTGTGCACGAAGATGTGAAGAAGCACAAACGCGATAGCCCGTTTTGAGTGACAATGAGGAGAGTGTAGTTTGTTATTGCTTTGAACGGAGCCCAAGCAATATTACAGTAGTTTAAGGAGTAGGGCAGAATCAGAGTATTATATAAGACCACAGTGGCGGAGAAAAGGACGCAGTTTGACACAACACCGGTGTCACGGTCTCAGCTAATCCGGTGCTCTAGCTATCGGATGACGTAGCCGGGCGCATTTCCTCGGTGCACGCTGTAGTCGCGCCCAGCTATCCGGCGTGCTCAGCTATCCGGATGACGTAGCTGGGCATTTCAGCATCGGACAATTCCGCGTGCGTGCCTGCTCCTCGCGAGTTCTCTATGGTCCTAATACTAATTTAAGGTTATTCTCTGGCCCAGCTTTATACGTGTGTTCATGGGTACAAATTCAAATTTACGCAGGTTACATTCTTTTCAAAATCCCTTGTAAACACAATAATGATAAATTTCACAAGCCCTCTTTTGGTTGTATTTTTTGTGACAAGTAGTCGCACAAAGTATAATCTGACGTGATTGTTCTGGCTTTTTCAAATACACACCATGCATTTTGTCTAAACACAGAAAAACATTGTATCAATGGCAGATTACGTCAAGTGAAGCATATTCAATAAAGTTTTATTTCATATCAAGTACAGTTTTGCATGGACAACACCAACATTTCGTATCAAGTAGTTTGCATGGACAATATCAACATTAGTTATAAAATAATTAAAATATTCAGTTAAAATTTATTTTTTACAGTGTATTGTTTTATATTTTCAGAAACAAAGAGTTCCCTAATACTAAGCTGTACATTTAAATAATATTTAATAAATAAATAAAATTAAATTAAATAAATTAAATTAAAAAATAATTAATTTATTTTATTTTATTACTTATTTATTAATTTTTTTTAACAAATCATTAAATAAAATTGAAATAAAATAAAATAATATAAATAACATAAATAAAATATAAAATAAAATAAATAACTAAAATGTATTGAATTTGCCTTTAAACGAAAAAGTCCTGAAAGTCGTATACAGACCATTTATTGATTATGTCCAGTGACGTCACATTTTTCCACTTAATAATTATAATAATAACACACACACTATGCATGGGTATGCACTCCTAAACACCTATTGTTTTGTTCGGGCTTTTTTTTTTTCGTTTCCGGATAGATTGTCTACAAAACCACATACTTGCAAACTTCACATGAACTTGCATATACTTAGAACTAACACGTAGATGAAACAGAATTTGTGACGTCATGATGAGGTCATCAGATATCGGAATTTACGATAAATCAAAAGTTTAATATTTAAACAAATCATATCTCAACAACCACAAGAGGTAAATTCACAATTTTTACCATTATACAGATCTTTATTGGCAAAAATATTCACAAAAGGCACCTAATTTGTCTCATTCGTCCAACCGGAAATCAAAGTTTAATATTTTATAAAACTACACCCAACAACCACAGAGGTAATTGACATTTTCTGCACCATTGTACAGATCGTTAATTGTCCAAAAATATTTACAAAACATGACCATTTGACCTTTACTTCCTGTCCAAACCGAAGTCAAAGTTTAATATTAAATTAATTTCAACCAGTATTGTATTGTATTCAAACAAACTTCGCGAGAACTTCAACAGACGTTAACATTTGACTTTCCAACACTTCCTTGAATTGATGACGTCAACATTATGACCTAGTTTTTGTTGTGATAAAACTATATCTAGTTATACTTATAATTATAATAACAATGACACACACACACAATAATAATATAACACAAAACCCTGAAACCCCACAAAATAAAATCTGTAGGAAACAAGAACATGAGTATTATTTTTGTGAAAGAAATCTTTGCTCCAACACAGAATCTAAAGTCTTGTACATGTTTATGAAGTATGATGGAGAAATATCAATGAGAAGCTGCTCTGCAACCAACAACATAAACAAACATAAAACGGAGATAATATTTTAGGATGCAAGTTTTTATTCTTTTACAAGTTCACTTTAAAGGGACATACCGTCGCTTGGCCCTCTCTGTCGCTCGCAATGAGAAAGGCAATTTTTTTTTATGCTTAAGAGGTACCATTGTATACGAATTTTCATCTACCTGACGAGTCTGCATCTTTAGGTAGCTACTCAGTGAACAAAAAGGGATCTGACAAAAGTTCTTTACTATATAATAAAATACCCACAGCTGTAAATGCTGGCGAGAGTTGGCAAAGAGCTTCATGTCCATCTAGTAGGGGTTCAGAAAGATAGTGCAAGTATTACAATTCTAAAGATGAAAATAGTACACAGCTGAATTTTATCCTGAATTAATGGTGACAGTAATGGAATGAAAGCAGAAGGATTTGGACCATTCTTTAAAACTTCATCACAAATAGAATGGAAGCAGAAGTAGTACAGATGAAGTGAACAGTATCAAGCTTCTCAGCTGCACTGTATCCAGGAGAGAATTGCACAATGCATCTTGTGCTGTATTTGCAGCAAGCAAACCCAATGGTCGTCATCAACACATATGGGTAGCACGATCCAAGAATGAGCGAATTGAATGAAAATCAGAAATAATACATGAAATTATTGTATCAGACTGGGTATTTTAGGCATATGATGATGTTGATTATCCAAGACTATGCATTGTCTAATTTCAATTGTCTAATTTTGAGCAAAATTTTAGTAATTACATGAGGATGCCACCATTGTACTGTTGATTTTCCCAAAGTCGGCCATAGTGGGCGCAGGAGACAACATGCTGGTGGACTGGTCATTGATAGTCTTGTTTGTGATCTTCACGAATCGGTGAAACGATCAGCACGTTCACCGCTCGGAGGCCGCCATGACAGTTCCGCAGTGTGTGCGTATTGCCGCATACGCTTACACACACAACACTACACGACTCAGCACGGCACTAAAATGGACTACTGTACGCTGTGCGCAGCATAGCATGACGTACTCTTGCCATATTTGGTCATCCGGATATTGAGCACGCGACAGTAGTCTTGGCTCAAGACGTTGTTACATTTCGCTGCGTCGCGATCTCATCACCCGCATGCAGCAGACCGCCGTCAGGCGAGTGGGGTGGTTAGTTACATTGTAGCCCGATCAAGTCACTGTGTTTGATTCAGAGCAGACGAGCCCAGTTGAACTCATTTGCAAACATATCGAGTCAGTGTTTGCAGTATTTCACCATAATTAAACAGGTAAACATCAGCTTGCAACAAAAATGTCTGTTTATTGTTTGAATTTTATTAACCTCCGTAAGATCTGCTGTAGAAATGGGTTCTCAACCGCGCCGCGCAACATCAGGATCAAACACAGTGACGTCAGACACGGCGCCTGGCTTATAGCCCACCTCGGCCGGCGCCGCATTGTCCGTTTCGCAACCGAACAATAGAGGGCGCTTTCCAAAAACCTGATTTTTTCACAAACGTAACCTCAGGATTGCTGCGATTTGAGAATACGCCCTATTGGCGAAATGTCGCGCCGCCGTGTAGTACAACTAAAATGTAAGAACGTTCTGACAAGACTAGCCGGATAGCTGAGATCGTGACACCGGTCTGATGATCCAGATGTATGTATAGGCGTCTTGGTTCAAACTGTGTTTGTATAAGCTCGATACACGAATCCAACGGTGCCACACGAACGCTGCTAAATGTCGAATCACACCACACACACAAACCGCTTGTTTGATAGTGGTGGTTCGTGTGCATAAATAGTGATATCTGAGGTAAAATAGCGCCATCTTGATAATGTTGGTAGAAAATGTAATGATGTAATGAAAATGTACACAAACATATATCATTATAGGTCTAAGGACATTCTTATTCTTTATTTGGCCAATAAAACATATGGACAATACATTAGAACAATATACAACAACAGAAGACAAACGAACATTTAAACCAATCTATGATGGCCAGGATCGTGTACTGAAACACTGTAGCCCGAAAGCTTGTTGGTCCAGTCACAGACAGGATTCATAAATATACATTAATATAAAGGTCAGTAATATGTCAAAAGTCAAACTGAATTGCAAACATACATAAATAAAATATAAAGAACAATATCAATGGCAAAATAAAAATGGATTTATAACTATAAGTTGGATAATAAGGACAATTAAGAGAAAAAAGATAATTAAAATGTACAATATTTCAGTCAACATAACAGACAGCCACACTACCACGGCTAAGTTCGCACAAGGAATATCTAGCGCAATTGGTCGATAATGCCTGGTACCCGATAAGTGTTTGGGTGCAGGCAGGCAACATCGACCAACCGCCGGAAAACGTCTCCCTCAACTGAAGCTGCTCCAAGGCAATCAGAAAGTATTTAAACAGACATCCTGAACACCCCAAACGAAGACCCCAAGATGTCAAGAACAACAGAATGGAAGAAAAAAAAGAAAAAAAGAGAAAAAGAGGCTTAATAGACAATAGACTTAATTAATCATGGAAGTAAGATGACAGGAGTTTACAAAACACTGAAGGCTGTCTAAAACAACAGTCTTTGGTGTGAGTGGGCAGCTGGACCAAATGCGGAAATGAATTTATCGGCGAGTTTCGAGGAGCCAGAGTTCTGTGTAGTGGTGCTGAAAATGTTGGTGTAATCTTGATAGCGGCATTGATAATCATGTTTGATTTAATAATGACAGTCAATTAGTCCACAAGGACGAATTGTGAAGGTGACTACACGCTACCGTCTCCTGGCCCGAGAGGTTGATCCAGTTGAGGGCTTTTAAGCGGCCATTGTATGGCATGGCTCCTCTCTGTTGTTTTAGGTAATATCCTGCTTGCACGACGTTGGAGCTCTCGCTTGCCTGATAAAGATGAGGTATGGCACCAGGCAGGCAACCCATACCTAAGACTGGTAGACAAGGACATATAAAGGACTGAAGGCTGTAGATGTCCCACCAGCGACCGGGCGATGAACTAAGACCCTGTTTGCCTTGACACCACGTAATTCATATGACTGGTTCCAAGTTAATGAGTTGTTGATGGTGATGCCAAGGCACAATTGTATGTTGAGACAACATCAAGGGGCAGAACTGTGGAGACCGTGGCCAATAATAACTGGCTGAGTGATTTGGAGCGTGACATATGCATACAACTTACATTTGTTGGGATATTGAGTTCCATACTGTTAGAAACACTCCATCGACTGAGTTCAAAGAGGTTTGGCCTGGAGTGCAAGTTCATCCTGGCGAGATTTGATTAAGTTGTAAATTAAAAGTATTATCGGCGACAGACGATTTACCAAATTGTTGGAGATGTCATTGATGAAGAGATTGAAGAGTAGGGTCAAGTACACTTCCGAGGAACTCTGATGTGACTGGTCTTCAGAGGAGACACTAACACGGTAATATAACCTGCTGTTGTCGGCCAGTAAGGAATGATCAGCCAATTTCTAGTACCCCTAATATTAAAAGTTAAGCGAGCTAACTTCGAGAAGGGATGTGTAGTACGCGATCAAAACAAGCCGCCGAAATCAAGGAAAATAATGTCAAGTCGAGGTGGGCGTGGCGTCAAGGATAGCTGCCCAACATGAATTGTGTTGGTTGCCGTAACGCAGGATTTGTGGGCCGTAAAACCATGCTGTTCTTCATTTCCAAGGCAGAGATAACTCACATGGTTTTTGATATTCTCTGCCACAGCTTTTTCGAGTGATCTTGCAGACCATGGAAGTTAGAAGACTGAACATAATTCTTGATGGCGGTGACTGCCAGTTTTAAAATAGAGTGATTTGTGATCGCTTCCAGTCCAATGGTAAAACAACCACTTGCAAGGATGAATCTAATATCTTTAGTAAAGGTGGGGCGATTGAAGATGCAAGGTTTGGAGAATTGTTGTGAAATGGAAGTCAGGGCTGGCGCTTTGTGTGTACAATGAGAGAGACTTTGTCAACCATATCCTAGGCTGATTGAAGTTTGAGGGAAGGTCCGGAATCAGGAGAGAACAGGCAGGTGGTGAATCATGGCAGACCTGGTGTCTCGATCGAAAAGGGGAGACCACAGCAAAAAGTAACATTTACAACAGAATTTTCAGTATTCTTCGACGACACAACGTACAAGATGAAACTTACATTTACAGACATTTAACCAAAAGTGTATACTGTTTGAGAATCTGTTACACGAATTATGTTTCGTTAGCTCAACCGTTTGTTTAGACAATGTAATATAAATCATCAAATATACCCATGAAACTGACTCATTGTACAATCCAAAAAGTCAAAACTCTAAATCCACATATATATGTCTATTTATATTACCACAAAATAAATTTAATTTCAAATATAATATATTTATATGAGTATTGTTTTGAACATTCACGGATTTAATTCGATGACCATCCAAGTTGTTCCCCATTCTTCTTATTTGTCTCTTCCAGCTAAGTCATCAATGGTGCAGCGTAGGCATTGATGCAGGTTCAAGACAACCTTGACCTGTAATGGTTTCCATTGCCTCTGCACACGGTTTGCTTGATCCTAGCTGAGCATAGCCTGATAACATTAGCAGAAAGCAATGCGGTTAGAACCAAAGATAACAATAATCATATTAGTCATTATTTTATTCAAGAATAACAACCCCCTCAAAAAAGAGAAAAAACCATATTTTGTAGTTTCGAAGGAGGATATAACCGGCGGAAACTGGAAGAACAAATACAAGTGTTTTAGTGTCACATTGCATATGTTCTTATCTTTTATTATAATTTTATTAACTTTTTTTTCAAAGCATTTTTTACCAAGTTTCTGTCCAGCCTCGGATTTGTAGAAATCACACTGATGAAGAGGTCCCGTGTAATAGCTGCGTCACATAGTGCTTTCTGAAACTGAAACTGTATGATAGTACGCATGAAGTACCTGGAGGAAAACAATACCAAATCAAAATAAAACACTGAAACTAATAAAGGAATGATTTTGGATAAAGTACTACATAGCAAAACGCTTATGGAAGACATTTGTGTGAATTCAATGCCAATTTTGATGGAAAATCTGACCAGATTGAAAAATAGTTGTAGAATCTTGTGTAGGATCTTTGCAAATGCGACACAAGCGAATCGTTTACTGATAAAAGGATACCTTTGCCGGATTTACACTTGATTCAATATCGCTCAGTTTTTTCAAGAAATTTGTCTACTTGAAAATATTCATCAAATTGTTACAAATGATACAACCGCAATGGCGTTTATGTTGTGAACAACATTAGTGTTCATAGGGCGAAATATGTTACCCATTGTAAGACTCTAAACGGTAAACATTTATTTTGTTCACCAGAAAACATTATCCCCACGGAAAACATTATCCTACTGAAAAACATTATCTCACTGAAAAACATCCCCACGGAAAAATCATTATCTCACGAAAAATCATTATCCCCACGGAATTTCTTTGTTGAACATCAGACTTATATGAAACACCAGTAGGCATGGATTTGGTAAAACACATCAAATGAGAAAAAATAAAGATGGCACAAGAGATGGTTAATAATCAAACTTTCAATTTTTCAATGTCCAGATGTTCTTTGCGAAGTGCATAATTACGATAACAATTTATATTATTGATCCTCAAAATAAAAACATAATAAAGAGAAGTGTTTTGATTTCATCAAGGAAAGGACATGCCACCACGATATGGCACATTGCACCGGGGTCAAAGTCAGCGTCTCAACTGAATAAGGCCTCACACCAACAAGGTCATGTCTGCAGAATTATGCAATTATTATTATAAATGGTTTATTGTCAAAGGCAAAATGACATGGCTCAGGGTTGAATTTATTTATTTATTTTTATTTAACATGGGAGACCTCAGGGTGACCACTGTTTCACACAGCCTAGGGAAGACATAAGATATTAATGTACATAAAATATATAAATATAAGCAAGAAATATCATTTACGAGTTAATAAATAAATAAAGTTAACAAAAAGATACATTGCACAATACACTCTATAAGACCCCATAGAGGTGCCACCAACTGATCCCAAGCAAAACCTCAGTGAGGACCCAAGTGCGAAACCACCCCACCTGCAGCTCACAGCACAACTCCCAATGAAAAGTCTCAAATCATATTAACAAAGTCAATTTTTCCCCGAGAATTAAAGGAAAGTACAATGCTGGTAACCGCCAGATTATCAAATACAATAGTCTATTAACCAAAACCTATGGCATTATGTGAAAAGCTGAAAAGATCTGAAAAGATCTGGACACTGCGCTGTTACAATTGAAAAGTCCTAATAAGAATTACCCCAGTGACCCCAGGATGGTACTCCTGTATAAACTGGTGTCAAAATAACACCAATGCCACGTTTTTCATAGTGTTCATATCCTATTCGTAAGTCCATACGTAATCACGCGCACATCGGTACCACTCACATTCGTTTAGCCATACTTCCGGTTACAAAACTAGCACACCGTTAACGTTGTGTGTAATTTAACCCAAATTCCTTGATTTTATCATCGTTAAAAAGTGGATTCTGAGGCAGAAACCGACTTTGTTAATAAGGATTTTGTGTCTTAACAAGTCCGGATATTTCTTAATTTCGCGTAAACTTAAAGTTAAAAAGTGCATTTCCAGTGCGCTTCTGATGATCGTTGGAGTCAGCACGCGAAGTGGGCATGGTTTATGCGTTGGAATAACGCCGTTAATTTGCTAACACATGATTGGGCGACGCAGTGAAACAGGTTGTATTTGTTACCGTTTGCATAGCGAAAAGATTCAATGATTCCGTTTATAATTGGGGGTAAAATAATCTAACAACCAAAAGTAAAATCTAAGATCAGCTTATGTGACTCACTTGTTGCCACCACTGTTCCGTCCATTTATCCTCAAAGATGTCGTCACTAGCGAACACATCCCATCGCCACTGATCCAAAGTTGAGGCTAAATGTGTGGCACTCAATGGTGTCCAATGTTGCTGCAGTAGAAAAATTTTATGTTCGAGTCTGTAAATGACAGCCACAGTATAATGACGGATGATTATTATTAAAGATTATGTCTGAGTCTGTGTAAATGACAGCCACAATATAATGCTTATTATTAAAGATTATGTCCGAGTCTGTAAATGACAGTCACATATAAATGATTATTATTAAAGATTATGTTCGAGTTCAAATGACAGTCACAATATAATGATTATTATTAAAGATTATGTCTGAGTTCTGTAAATTTACAGTCACAATATAATGATTATTATTAAGATTACAAAGTCTGGAGTTCGTAAATGACAGCCACAATTATAATGATTATTAAAGATTATGTTCAAGTTCGTAAACGACAAGCCACAATATAATGCTTATTATTAAAAGATTATGTGTCTGAGTCTGTAAATGACAGCCAGTTAATATAATGATTATTATTAAAAGATTATGTCTGAGTCTGTAAATGACAGTCATCAATATAATGATTATTATTAAAGATTATGTCTGGAGTCTGTAAATGACAGCCACAATATAATGCTTATTATTAAAGAATTATGTCTAAGTCTCAAATGACAGGTCACACAATATAATGATTATTATTAAAGATTATGTCTGAGTCTGAAATTATTAAAGCCACAATGATAATGATTATTATTAGGAAAGATTATGTCTGAGTCTGTGAAATTCATGTTACAATATAATGCTTATTTATTAAAGATTATGTCTGGAGTCTGCGTAAAATGACAGCCACAATATAATGACATTATTATTAAAGATTATGTCTGAGTCTGTAAATGACAGTCACAATATAATGATTATTATTAAAGATTATGTCTGAGTCTTTGTAAATGACAGTCACAATATATAATGCTTATTATTAAAGAATTTAATGTCTGGAGGTCTGTAAATGACAGTCACAATATAATGCTTATTATTAAAAGATTATGTCTGAGTCTGTAAATGACAGTCACAATATAATGCTTATTATTAAAGATTATGTTCGAGTCAAAATGACAGCCACAATATAATGATTACATTAAGATTATGTCTGAGTCTGTGAAATGACAGTCACAATATAATGATTATTATTACAGATTATGTCTGGAGTCTGTAGTACGACAGCCACAATATAATGATTATTATTAAAGATTATGTCTGAGTCTGTAAATGACAGTCACAATATAATGATTATTATTAAAGATTATGCCTGGAGTCTGTAAATGACAAATACAATAATAATGATTATTATTAAAGATTATGTGCTATTCTGTAAATGACAGTCACAATATAATGATTATTATTAAAGATTATGTCTGAGTCTGTAAAATGACAGCCACAATATAATGATTGTTATTAAAGATTATGTCTCGAGTCTGTAAATGACAGTCACAAGAGCAATGATTATTATTAAAGATTATGTCTGGAGTCTGTAAATGACAGCCACAATATAATGATTATTATTAAGATTATGTCTGAGCCTGTTCAAATGACAGCCACAATATAATGATTATTATTAAAGATTATGTCTAAGGAGTCTGTAAATGACAGCCACAATATAATGGACATTATTAAAGATTATGTTCGGAGTCTCTGTAAATGACAGCCACAACATAATGCTTATTATTAAAGATTATGTCTCCGTTCGTAAATGACAGTCACAATATAACATTATTATTAAAAGATTATGTTCGAGATCTGTAAATGACAGTCACACAATGTAATGATTATTATTAAAGATTATGTCTGGAGTCTGTAAATGATGTCACAACACATAATGCTTATTATTAAAGATTGCGTCTGAGCCTGTAAAATGACAGTCACAATATAATGATTATTATTAAAGATTATGTCTGAGCTCTAAACATGACAGTCACTAAATATAACGATTATTATTAAAGATTATGTCTGAGTTCGTAAATGACAGTCACAATATAATGCTCATTACGTTAAAGATCATGCCCTATTCTGTGAAAAATGACAGTCACAATATAATGATTATTAGAAGATTATGTCTGAGTCTGTAAAATGACAGTCAGCAATATAATGCTTATTATTGAAGATTATGTCACATTCTGTAAATGATGTCAGCTACATATAATATTTATTATTACAGATTATGTCTGAAGTCTGAACATGTCAGCCCCAACCACAATATAATGATTATTATTAAGATTATGCCTGAGTCTGTGAAATGACTAAGCCACAATATAATGATTATTATTAAAGATTATGTCTGAGTCTGTAAATGACAGTCCTACAATATAATGATTATTATTAAAGATTGCGTCTGAGTCTGTAAAATGACAGTCACAATATAATGATTATTATTGAAGATTATGTCTTGAGTTCGTAAATAGACAATCACAATATAATGATTATTGTTGAAGATTATGTGTCTGAGTCTGTAAATGACACAGTCACAATATAATGATTATTATTAAAGATTATGTCTGAGTCTCAAAATGACAGTCTACAGTATAATGGACATTATTATTAAAAGCATTATGTACTGAGTCTGTAAAATGACAGTCTATATAATGATTATTATTAAAGATTATAGTTCCAGCCCGTAACGACAATGCTAAATATAATGATTATTATTGAAGATTATGTCTGAGTCTGTAAAAATGACAAGCACACTATATAATGATTTACGAAGAAGATTATGTCTGAGTCTGTAAACGTTAAGCCACAATATAATGCTTATTATTAAAGATTATGTCTGAGTCTGTAAATGACAGCCACAATATACTATTATTATTAAAGAAGATTATGTTCTGAGTCTGTAAATGACAGCCACAATATAATGATTATTATTAAAGATTATGTCTGAGTCTGTAAATGACAGTCACAATATAATGATTATTATTAAAGATTATGTTCTGAGGTCTGTAAATGATAGCCACAATACAATGACTTATTATTAAAGATTATGTCTGAGTCTGTGCAAACACAGCCTAATACAATGATTATTATTAAAGACATGTCTGAGTCTGTAAATGACAGCCAACATAATAATAATGATTATTATTAAAGATTATGTCTGGAGTCTGTAAATGAGATGCAGCCACAATATAATGATTATTATTAAAGATTATGCCCTGAGTCTGTAAATGACAGCTTACACAATATAATGATTATTATTAAAGATTATGTCTTGAGTCTCAAAATGACAGCCACAATATAATGATTATTATTAAAGTATTATGTCTGAGTCTGTAAACCTGACAGTCATAATATAATGATTATTATTAAAAGATTAAGTGTCTGAGTCTGTAAATGACAGTCAGCTAATATAATCCTTATTATTAAAGATTATGTTCGAGTCTGTAAATGACAGTCACAATATAATCTTTATTATTAAAGATTATGTCTGAGTCTGTAAATGCCAACAGTCACAATATAATGCTTATTATTAAAGATTATGTCTGAGTCTGTAAATGACAGTCAAGCAATATAATGATTATTATTAAAGATTATGTCTGAGTCTGTAAATGACAGTCACAATATAATGATTATTATTAAGATTGCGTCCGAGCTCTGTAAACGATAAGCTACAATAATAAATATCACATAAAGATTATGTCTGGAGTCTGTAAATGACAGCCACACAATATAATGATTATTAGGTTAAAGCAGATTATGTCTGAGGTCTGTAAAATGACAGCCACAATATATCGATTATTAAGTATTATGTCTGAGTCTGTAGTAATGACAGCCGCAACAGCAATGATTATTATTAAAGATTATGTCTGAGTCTGTAACAATGATCAGTCGCAATATAATGATTATTATTAAAGATTATGTCTTGAGGTCTGTAAAATGACAGTCACAATATAATGATTATTATTAAAGATTATGTCTGAGTCTGTAAAACAGTAGCAGTCATAATATGAATGATTATTATTAAGATTATGTCTGAGTCTGTAAATGACAGTCACAATATAATGCTTATGGCTAAAGATTGCGCTCCGAGTCTGTAAATGACAGTCACAATATAATTATTATTATTAAAGATTATGTCTGTGTCAGATCTGTAAACACAGATCACAATATAATGATTATTATTACAGATTATGTCTGAGTCTGTAAATGATAGTCACACAATATAATGCTTATTATTAAAGATTATGTCTGAGTTCTGTAAATGACAGTCTAATATAATGCTTTATTATTAAAGATTATGTCTGAGTCTGTAAATGACAGTCACAATATAATGCTTATTATTAAAAGATTATGTCTGAGTCTGTAATGACAGCCAGCTACAATATAATAATGATTATTATTAAAAGATTATAAGTCTCTGAGTCTGTAAACGACTTAGTCACAATATAATGATTATTATTACAGATTATGTCTGAGTCTGCAATGGTAAGCAGCCACAATATAATGATTATTATTAAAGATTATGTCTGAGTCTGTAAATGACCAGTCACAATATAATGATTATTATTAAAAGATTATGCCTGAGTCTGTAAATGACAGTCACAATATAATGATTATTATTAAAAGATTATGTCTGAGTCTGTAAATGACAGTCACCAATGATAATGATTATTATTAAAGATTATGTTCGAGTCTGTAACGACAGCCACAATATAATGATTGTTATTAAAGATTATGTCTGAGTCTGTAAATGAGCAGTCACAATATAATGATTATTATTAAAGATTATGTTCGAGTCTGTAAAATGACAGCCACAATATAATGATTATTATTAAAGATTATGTCTGGAGTCTGTAAATGACAGCCACAATATAATGATTAAGGATAAAGATTTTCACAGTATGTCTGAGTCTGTAAATGACAGCCACAATATAATGATTATTATTATTAAAGATTATGTTCTGAGTCTGTAAATGACAGCCAATAATATAATGCTTACTTATTAAAGATTATGTCTAAGTCTGTAAATGACAGTCACAATATAATGATTATTATTAAAAGATTATGTCTGGAGTCTGTAAATGACAGCTAACAATGTAATAGATTATTATTAAAGATTATGTCTGAGTCTGTAAACGACAGCCACAATATAAATGCTTATTATTAAAGATTATGTCTGAGTCTGTAGTAATGACAGCCACAATATAATGATTATTATTAAAGATTATGTCTGAGTCTGTAAATGACTTAGTCACAATATAATGATTATTATTAAAGATTATGTCTGAGTCTGTAAATGACAGTCACAATATAATGCTTATTATTAAAGATTATGTCTGAGTCTGTAAAATGACAGTCACAATATAATGCTTATTATTAAAAGATTATGTCTGAGATCTGTAAATGACAGTCACAATATAATGCTTATTATTAAAGATTATGTCTGAGTCTGTAAATGACAGCCACAATATAATGATTATTATTAAAGATTGCGTTCTATGTCTGAGTGCCCAAATGACAGTCACAATATAATAGATTATTATTAAAAGATTATGTCTGAGTTCGTAAACGACAGCCACAATATAATGATTATTATTAAAGATTATGTCTGAGTCTGTAAATGACAGTCACAATATAATGATTATTTATTAAAGCATTATGTCTGAGTCTGTAAATGACAGTCACAATATAATGATTATTATTGAAGATTATGTTCGAGTCTGTAAATGACAGCCACAATATAATGATTATTTATTAGAAGATTATGTCTGGAGTCTGTAAATGACAGTCACAATGATAATGATTATTATTAAAGATTATGTCTGAGTCTGTAAATGACAGCCACAATATAATGATTATTATTAGTAAAGATTATGTCTGAGTTCGTAAATGACCAGTCACAATATAATGAATTTATTATTAAAGATTATGTCTGGAGTCTGTAAAATGACAGTCACAATATAATGATTATTATTGAAGATTATGTCTGAGTCTGTTAAATGACAATACTACTATAATGAATTATTATTAAAGATTATGTCTGGAGTTCTGTAAAATGACAGCCACAATATAATGCTTATTATTAAAGATTATGTCTGAGTTCTGTAAATGACAGCCACAATATAATGATTATTATTAAAGATTATGTCTGAGTTCGTAAATGACAGCCACAATATAAATGATTATTATTAAAGAATTATGTCTGAGTCTGTAAAATGCCAACAGTCACAATATAATGATTATTACAAAGATTATGTACTGGAGTCTGTAAATGAGCAGTCACAATAATGATTATTATTAAAGATTATGCTCTGAGTCTGTAAATACGACAGCCACAATATAAATGATTATTATTAAAGTATTGCTGATCTTAAACGACAGCCACAACATAATGATTATTATTAAAGATTATGTCTCTGGAGTCTGTAAATGACAGCCACAATATAATGATTATTATTAAAGATTATGTCTGAGCCTGTAAATGACAGCCACAATATAATGATTATTATTAAAAGATTATGTCTGAGTCTGTGTAAATGACACAATATAATGATTATTATTAAAGATTATGTCTGAGGTCTGTAAACGACAGTCACAATATAATGATTATTATTAAAGATTATGTTCGAGTCTGATGAAATGACAGTCACAATATGTCCTTATTATTAAAGATTATGTCTGGAGTCTGTAAATGACAGTCACAATATAATCTCTTATTATTAAAGATTATGTCTGAGTCTGTAAATGACAGTCACAATATAATGCTTATTAAAGATTATGTCTAGGAGTCTGTAAATGACAGTCACAATATACATTGATTATTAAAGATTATGTCTGGAGTCTGTAAATGGCCCAGTCCACAATATAATGATTATGTTAAAGATTATGTCTGAGTCTGTAAAATGACAGCCACAATATAATGATTATTATTAAAGATTATGTCTGAGTCTGTAAATGACAGCCACAATATACGATTATTATTGAAGATTATGTCTGAAATGTCAAAATGACAGCCACAACAGGTCGATTATTATTGAAGATTACATGTCTGAGTCTGTAAATGACAGCCAATAGCTAATGATTATTATTAAAGATTATGTCTGAGTCTGTAAATGACAGTCACAATATAATGATTATTATTAAAGATTATGTCTGAGTCTGTAAATGACAGTCACAATATAAATGATTATTATTAAAGATTGTCTTCGAGTCTGTAAATGAACAGTCATAATGATAATGATTATTATTGAAGATTATGTCTGAGATCTGTAAAATGACAGTCACAATATAAATGCTTATTATTAAAGATTATGTCTGAGTCTGTAAATGACAGTCACAATATAATTATTATTATTAAAGATTATGTCTGAGTCTCGTAAAATGACAGTCACAATATAATGATTATTATTACAGAATTATGTTCTGAGTCTGTAAATGACAGCCACAATATAATGATTATTATTAAAGATTATGTCTGGAGTCTGTAAATGACAGTCACAATAATAACATTATTATTAAAAGATTATGCCTGGAGTCTGTGTAAATGACAGTCACAATATAATGATTATTATTAAAAGATTAGTGTCTGGAGTCTGTAAATGACAGTCACAATATAATGATTATTATTAAAGATTATGTCTGAGTCTGGTGAAATGACAGCCATGGAATATAACAATGGATTAAGTTATTAAAGACATTATGTCTGATACGGAGTCTGTAAACGACAGTACAATATAATGATTATTATTAAAGATTATGTCTGAGTCTGTAAATGACAGCCACAATATAATGATTATTATTAAAGATTATACCGGAGTCTGTAAATGACAGTCACAATATAATGATTATTATTAAAGATTATGTCTAAGTCTGTAAATGACAGCCACACAATATAATGATTATTATTAAAGATTATGTCTGAGTCTGTAAAATGACAGCCACAATATAATGATTATTATTAAAGATTATGTCTGAGTCTGTAAATGACAGCCACAATATAATGATTATTATTAAAGATTATGTCTGGAGTCTGTAAATGACAGCCACAATATAATGATTATTATTAAAAGATTATGTCTGAGTCTGTAACGACAGCCACAATATAATGACAGCTTATTAAAGATTATGTCTGAGTCTGTAAAATGAACAGTGCAATATAATGATTATTATTCAAAGATTATGCCTCGAGTCTGTAAATGATAGTCACAATATAATGATTATTATTAAAGATTATGTTCGAGTCTGTAAATGACAGTCACAATATAATGATTATTATTTAAAGCATTATGTCTGAGTTCGTATGAAATGACAGCCACAATATAATGATTGTTATTAAAGCATTATGTCTGGAGGTCTGTAAATGACAGTCACAATATAATGACATTATTAAAGATTATGTCTGAGGTCTGTAAATGACAGCCACAATATAATGATTATTATTAAAGATTATGTCTGAGTTCGTAAAATGACATGATCACAATATAATGATTATTAGTAAAGATTATGTCTAAGTCTGTAAAATGAGCAGGCCACAATATAATGATTATTATTAAAAGATTATGTCTGAAGTCTGTAAATGACAGTCACAATATAAATGATTATTATTAAAAGATTATGTCTGAGTCTGTGAAATGACAGCCACAATATAATGATTATTATTAAAGACATTATGTCTGAGTCTGTAAATGATAGTCAACAATATAATGATTATTATTAAAGATTATGTCTGAGTCTGTAAATGACAGTCACAATATAATGATTATTATTGAAGATTATGTCTGGAGTCTGTAAATGACAGCTATCATATAATGATTATTATTAAAAGATTGGCGTTCAAGTCTGTAGTAATGACAGCCAACAATATAATGCCCAATATTAAAGATTATGTCTGAGTCTGTAAATGACAGCCACACATAATGATTATTATTGAACAGATTGCGTCTGAAGTCTGTAAATGACAGTCACAATATAATGATTTATTATTAAAGATTATGTCTGAGTCTGTAGTAATGATCAGTCACAATATAATGATTATTATTGAAGATTATGTCTGAGTCTGTAAATGACAGTCACAATATAATGATTATTATTAAAAGAATTATGTCTGAGTCTGTTAAATGACAGCTGCAATATAATGATTATTATTAAAGATTATGTCTCGAGTCTGTAAATGACCAGCCACAATATAATGATTATTATTAAAGATTATGTCTGAGTCTGTAAAATGACTTAGCCACAATATAATGATTATTATTAAAAGATTATGTCCAAGTCTGTAAATGACAGCCACAATATAATAGTTATTATTAAAGATTATGTCTGAGTCTGTAAATGACAGCCACACATAATGATTATTATTAAAGATTATGTCTGGAGTCTGTAAATGACCAGTCACAATATAATGATTATTATTAAAGATTAATGTTACTGAGTCTGTAAAATGACAGTCACAATATAATCTTTATTATTAAAGATTATGTCTGAGTCTGTAAAATGACAGTCACAACATATAACTTATTATTAAAGATTATGTCTGAAAGTCTGTAAATGACAGTCACAATATAATGCTTATTATTAAAGATTATGTCTGAGTCTGTAAATGACAGTCACAATATAATGATTATTATTAAAAGATTATGTCTGAGTCTGTAGTAATGACAGTCACAATATAATAATGATTATTATTAAAGATTATGTCCAGAAGTCTGTAAATGACAAGCCACAATAGTAATGATTATTATTAAAGATTATGTTCGAGTCTGTAAATGACAAGCTACAATATAATGATTATTATTAAAAGATTATGTCTTGAGTCTGTAAAATGACAGCCACAATATAATGATTATTATTAAAAGATTATGTCTGGAGTCTGTAAATGACAGCCACAATATAATGATTATTATTAAAAGATTATGTCTGGAGTCCTATGTAAATGACAGTCAGCTAACTATAATGATTATTATTGAAAGATTATGTCTGAGTCTGTAAGTGACAGTCACAATATAATGATTATTATTAAAGATTATGTCTACAAGTCTCTGTAAATGACAGTCATAATATAATGATTATTATTAAAGATTATGTCTGAGTCTCTGTAAATGACAGTCACAATATAATGCTTATTATTAAAAGATTATGTCTGAGTCTGTAAATGAAGGAAGTCACAATATAATTATTATTATTAAAGATTATGTCTGGAGTCTGTAAAATGACAGTCACAATATAATGATTATTATTATACAGATTATGTCTGAGTCTGGTAAAATGACAGCCACAATATAATGATTATTATTAAAGATTATGTCTGAGTCTGTAAAATGACAGTCACAATATAATGATTATTATTAAAGATTATGCCTGAGTCTGCAAATGACAGTCACAAATATAATGATTATTATTAAAGATTGCGTCGAGTCTGTAAAATGACAGTCACATAATGATTATTATTAAGATTATGTCTGAGTCTGTAAATGACCAGTCACAATATAATGATTATTATTAAAGATTATGTCTGAGTCTATCGTAAATGACACAGCCACAATATAATGATTGTTATTAAAGATTATGTCTGAGTCTGTAAATGACAGTCACAATATAATGATTATTATTACAAAAGATTATGTCTGGAGTCTGTAAATGACAGCCACTAAATATAATGATTATTATTAAAAGATTATGTCGGAGTCTGTAAATGAGCAGTCACTAATATAATGATTATTATTAAAGATTATGTTCAAGAATCTGTAAATGACAGCCACAATATAATGCCAATTATTATTAAAGATTATGCTCTGAGTCTGTAAATGACAGCCACAATATAATGATTATTATTAAAGATTATGTCTGAGTCTGTAAATGTATACAAATATAATGATTATTATTAAAGATTATGTCTGAGTTCGTAAATGACAGCCACAATATAATGATTATTATTAAAGATTATGTTCGAGTCTGTAAATGACAGCCACAATATAATATGATTATTATTAAAGATTATGTCTGAGTCTGTAAATCGACAGTCACAATATAATGATTATTATTCAAGATTATGCCTGAGTCTGTAAAATGACAGTCACAATATAATGATTATTATTAAAGATTATGTCTGAGTCTGTAAATGACAGTTCACAATATACTAGATTATTATTAAAGATTATGTCTGAGTTCTGTAAAATGACAAGCCACAATATAACAATGATTGTTATTAGTAGGTTATGTCTGAGTCTGTAAATGACAGTCACAATATAATGATTATTATTAAAGATTATGGTTCTGAGGTCTGTAAATGACAGCCACAATATAATGATTATTATTAAAGATTATGTCTGAAAGTCTGTAAATGACAGTCACAATATAATGATTATTATTAAAGATTATGTCTAAGTCTGTAAATGACAGCCACAATATAATGATTTTATTATTAAAGATTATGTCTGAGTCTGTAAATGAGCAGCCACAATATATCGATTATTATTAAAGATTATGTCTGAGTCTGTAAACGAGCAGTCACAATATAATGATTATTATTAAAGATTATGTCTGGTCTAAACCAATGACAGCCACAATATATCGCTTATTTAAAAGATTGCGTCTGAGTCTGTATAAACGACAGTCACAATATAATGATTAGTTATTAAAAGATTATGTCTGAGCCCTGTAAATGACAGCCACAATATAATAATTATTATTAAAGATTATGTCTGAGTCTGTCATAAATGACAAACAAGCAATATAATGATTATTATTAAAGATTATGTCTGGAGTCTGTAAATGACAGTCACAATATAACTGCTTATTATTAAAGATTATGGCTGAGATCTAAAATGACAGCCAATAATATATCGATTATTATTAAACATTAGTGTCTGAGTCTATGGTAAACGACAGTCACAATAGAATCGCTTATTATTAAAGATTATGTCTGGAGTTCGTAAATGACAGCCACAATATAATGCTTTGTTATTAAAGATTAAGTGTCTGAGTCTGTAAATGATAGCCACAATATACCGATTATTATTAAAGATTATGTCTGAGTCTGTAAATGACAGTCACAATATAATGCTTATTATTAAAGATTATGTCTGAGGTCTGTAAATGACAGCCACAGTATAATGCTTATTATTAAAGATTATGTCTCAGTCTGTAAATGACAGCGTCACAATATAATGCTTATTATTAAAGATTATGTACGTATATGCCTGTGCTGGCATTCGATAATAGAGAGATTTTTGCTGTGAACGAGTCTGAAATTAGGACATGTTAGCCACTCATGTGACTGATACATTAAAGCGTACTGCAAAATATTGTTTCGCGTGGAACCCCTTTTTCAGATACTGAAAATGTGTAGCTTTTCTCGATAAATAGGGAACTCAAGTTTGGCAGCAAATAAATGGTCAATCAGTAAAACTTCATATATTCGTGTTTATTTGTGGAGAAACGAAACCCACTTCCAGTGCTGCAGTGCATGGTGTCATATACAGTTTGATTCCTCCAGTTTGCTCACCCCCCCTCCATGTAAGCTTAAAATTGGGACTTTTGTTTAATTGGAGGAGCTTCTGATAATAATTAGTTTACTTTCATCGCCATGCCGTCCCTCACTCCAGAAGTCCAATGTCTGGATGAGACAGGTGCGTAGGTGTCGAAATCGATCAGCGACATCACTTCGCCTACCGCTTCATGGTGGAAAGCCCCATTAAGCGCCATCGTTGGAACAACAGTGGGAGGAAGTGCTGTATTGCATTTGATACTGGCATGCTGCCGAGCTCATGGTGAATTGTTTGAAAGTACTCCCATGTGTTCACCTCAGTACACATTTTTGATTCTATATTGACCAAGTTGAAGAAGAACACATCTCTACATCATAAACAACATCATTACTTTATATGTAGAGTTTTATCAATTTGCAAGGCCATCATTGTAAAAGATTCCCTGAACGCACAAGAATTCTGGGATACATAAATAGCGCCAGCCCATACCAAGCCTCAAGAGTTTATTATCGTAGACATGTACGTATATGGAAGAAGACTCTATTATGTTTGGTAGTAGGGGGAACATCTCATGGATGGTGGCTATAGGTATAATAAAGCAGTAGAACCATAGGGAAACTCCTGAAAACGTTTGGATCACCGGCCTATCCACTCCTGTGCATATCGTGGGCCTCTAGCGGTCAAAAATGCACCTGGTCTCTCGAGTCCAGGGCATTGTGTGTGCTGTGCAAAGGGCTTATCTGAGAGGTTTCTCCTGGTAATATGCGTAGTAAATACTATCGCTAACATAAACAATGGTAAATTCTACCAAAAGCTGCAGCGTCGCCCACTATAGGTTGTGCAGGGCGCATACAATTACCAGTATTAGAAATCTGCAACTTGCCTGAAATCGCCTTTCCATTGCCCATGTCCTTACACGTGCAGATGGATGACACACTACCTGTCTGCCATCTGTTGGCTTTTTCGATCATGTGAGTTGTTCCAGAACGTTTGATTGACTACTCCAGCAAGCCGCAGTGGGAAGCGAAGAAGTCGTTGGCCATCTGGAACATCTGTAGTGGTAAGTCATCCCTGAAAAATATAGTTTGGAAGTAGTTGGTTTTAATTAATGAATCTATTTTGAGGGCTTTCCACTTTCTACGGTTCATCCATGGTTCATCCATCTTTGAAGTCATGCTGGAAAATTAGGTCTTCTTGTGAAATGAGTTACAAAAGAATCAACAAACTGGAGAAATATAATTTGTGCCTATTTTAAAATGTATGGACAAATCCTTGGTTTGGTGACACCTTTCTTTAAAGGTGATGATGGAATCGTTTTTGTAAAATTAATAAAATAATTTCCAAAAATTAATTCCTGTCAACCAGAAAGACAGAAATTCCACGTTGGAACGAAAATCAGACAACTTAAATTAATTTTCAATATTTTTCTCTCGTTAACTACACACAATGACATAATCTGGAAATTCTCATGTTGGTTGGTTTTATACATCTCACTGCTAAACGGGTAAATTCTTCAACAATTTCTCAACGGGAAATAGAGAAGTATTTATAGTTTGAAGTTTTACAAAGGTCTCAAGATACGAAAGCTACAAGTCTGTGTTCCTGTACAGTGAGGATATGTGGAAATTAATGGTGTTACCTTGGCAACTATAGCACTATCAGATGACGTCAATGTTTGGGCTGATCAGGATATGGAACAACCTGCTTGTAGATATTGCCCCAGAAGCGCCCCCACATGTCCCCTAGAAATGTATTTCTATTACTGCATCATTTTGTTTGTCACAAAACAATAAAATAATAAACGGGTAAATTCTTCAACAATTTCTCAACGGAAATAGAGAAGATTTATAGTTTGAAGTTTTACAAAGGTCTCAGATACGAAAGTACAAGTCTGGCCCTGTACAGTGAGGATATGTGAAATTAATGGTGTGTTACCAAGTCAACCATATAGCATCAGTGACGTCAATGTTTGGGGCTGTCAGGATATGGAACAACCCGCTTGTAGATATTGCCCCAGAAGTCTGCCCCCACATGTCCAGATACTTAATAGGAAATGTATTTCTATTACTGCATCATTTGTTTTGTCTAGGAAACAATAAAATAATACACATTTAATTGAACCCAAAACCTTAATTTGGCCACTCACATTGGAATTAGCTTTTAATGAACTAGTTTCTCGTTTATAATGAACAGACTACGCCAAAATGAATAGATTCGTTGGATAGCAATTGGCTAAATAATGTCCAAAATTAATTTCCGTCATCACATTGCGATTTGAATTTTAAAACTAGTTCCTCGTTTATAACGACACTGCGTTATAGGCCCAAGCTCACAGGTTGGTTTATACATGGCAAGGCTTATAACTTTGTATGGTGAAAAGGACAGCCTAAGTAAAGACTGTTTGCGGTGACACCATGTACAAATTCTCTTTTGAATAGTAAATAGTTCTAAAAAGAACCGGTTGGTTACAACTCGACGTTTTGATCATCTTCAGGAGAATGTATTATATGTGGTTTATGAATAGATATATCTTGATTTTTTATGCACATTTACTGTACCTACAATCGCGGCCAAAATAGTTGGGACACGTGACAATAAACATACCCTACGCTGTCCCCGCTCTCCGCTCTCCGCTTTCGCCTGTACCCTGCCCCCACCAATGTTGTTATCTCCAGCCGGAGCACAGACCGCCCAATAAGAGCTGGAATATTAATAGGGGCCAAGGGGGGCCAACAGACGAGATTTTGGGCCGGGATTGTCTGAATTCCCTTGTAGTATAATACAGGAGTTGACATGCCCATTCTTTATCCATGCGCTTGCTTATTGTCATTCATCTTGTGAATTTTTTTTTGGTTCTAGTTTATTTTATTTTATTACTACAGTAGCATTATTAAGTTTTCTCTGAGGGGTGTTTGGTTTTGTTTCCCAAACATGAAATAGCGTCCAAAGGTTGAATTAGAAGAAAAATTATTTTGAGGGAAAAATTATAATAATAGATAAAATATTATTGTAGATTTTACCCTAACGTGTGATAAATTATACTCTTTATACAAAAGATACAAAACGTTCTAATCGAATTTGTGATTCGGAACCCACGATCCCCGCGCGTTTTACAACAGGTGTCTTATCCACTATACCACCGTGGTATACACCAGTTCAGTCCCATTCATATATGTCGATGGATAATGTAACCACGGTTCACCACGGTTCACCACTGAACATTGTGTTAAGAAGGAGAGTCACTCCTTCCTTTCTTTATTGGTTTCGATGGATCACCGTTGGATTTTTCGCGTCAAAATAACGGGAATGAGGGATGAAACCAAATTGAAGAGGCTTGTATGTTGTTTGTGTATCTTAATGTGCTTTTCGCGTTGAACACAAAGCTCTCTTTTGAGAACTTATGGACCAAATGGCATGGTGA